>VRLP01007128.1:0-23812 GCA_009660295.1 Lophius piscatorius | reverse complement strand
GTGTGTTTGTGTGTGTGTGTGTGTGTGTGTGTGTGTGTGTGTGTGTGTGTGTGTGTGTGTGTGTGTGTGTGTGTGTGTGTGTGTGTGTGTGTGTGTGTGTATGACTGTGCATGTGTGCTTGTGTTTGTGTTAGTGCGCGATACTAAACCTTCTTCGATCTTTCATAAAAGCTTTACCTAAAACAACCTGAGTAGAAACACAAAAATGCGAACTTTTAAATGATAAATGAATTTACTGAACCAAAAAGGTTTTCTGATAGCAGCTGGATCTGTGCGGAAAAACATTTACGCCATAGGCTTTAAATCAGAACATTTATAAAGCCGCACTAATAACTGGTTCCAGCTGGACTCGACCCGCCCAGACCTGATGACCACCAGCATCACTTCCTGCGTCCGACCATCTTCAGTCGCAGGAAGTCGGCTTCTACGTCTCAGCTGTCCTGATTTTTCACTATGCCAAAATCAAAAGAAATTCCGGAATAAGATTGAATTCCTATATTTTGTCACAGCACACTGCCAAAGTTAAACAGTTTTGTTAAACTGTTCTCTCTTCCTGGTGTCGTTGCGGACTTGCTGTCTCCATCACCCCCTTCTCTCTCACCACGTCTGCCTTTGACCCTTCGACCCCCATCAAACCCCCACAGCGTTCGAAAATCGCCGTCTACGAGAAGATGTGGGGGTACATGAAGTCGGCCGAGCCCACGGTCTTCACCAAGACCACGGCGGAGGGCGTGGCACGGGTCCGAAAATCCAAAGGGAAATACGCCTTCCTGCTGGAGTCGACCATGAACGAGTACACGGAGCAGCGGAAACCCTGCGACACCATGAAAGTTGGCGGCAACTTGGACTCCAAAGGCTACGGCGTAGCTACACCCAAGGGTTCACAGTTAAGGTGGGTGGAATAGTGTAACAATATGTTCCACGTGTTGTTATGGTATTCCACCTTCCCTGGCGTGCCGCCTTTTTGTATCACTATCTGTCTTCACTGCTCGGTGTGGGTGGGCGGGGCTTTAACGGCCGAGTTAGCAGCTTTTTTTTTGACATCTGTGTTTGTTGCATGCGTGTGAGGGTGACGATGCCGGGGTGGTTATTTCCTCTTTTTTCTCCACAGCTTTCCACAGCAGGTAAATCTCTGTGCATGTGCTTGCTGACGTTGGAATGGCATGCTCCAGGCTCCAACACCTCCATCTCCAAGTGTCTGATTTAGTTGAGAAAATCTGCATTTTTATGTAATTAGCGGAGATATAACGCTGGTGCTGCTTCAGCTTACCTTCACGGTCGACTGGCTCCTTTCAACTAAGCGACTGAAAGAGGGTTTGGGGAGCCGTTTGAAATGCTCAGCCTTTGACTCTGCCAGACTCTGTCACCGCCGCCCACACAGAGTGGAATTTACAGACCTGCCAGACAAAACGCCGTTATTACTGCGGGGAGTTGCACTTTCAATCCGGACTCTCATCGATCAAAGCCCTCCGGCGAGATCTCATCGGAGGGAGCAGATAAATACACTAAAGGCTAAACTTCCAAGGTTCCACGATAAACATGACAGAAGATAGTTTTATGAAGGCTAAGTTACAGCGGCGCCGTAAAAAAACAGCTTCCAGCATGTTTAAAGTCGCAAAATGCTGCCATGTTTAGCTCCAAAGAAAGGATCAAATAAATGTAAAATGTTAAAACATCATCATCATCAACAGATTTATGTCAAATATTTAGATTTGAAAATGAACAATTGGCTTTAGAATTAACATTTAAATTAAATCTAAACTTAATATTTAAATTTACAACTAATATTTTAATGAACTAAAAAACTGAAAAGTGGGTTTAACATTTAGTTTTTGACTTTGAAATTTAAATTCATATTAATCATCAAGTTTTTCTTATATTTTCACATATATATATATATATATATATATTTAACGCTTACTTTTTGATTGAGCGTTTAGCACTGCTATATCGTATGTAGAAATTATTATTATGTAAAATCTTCTATGAAAAAAAAGTGACTTTAAAAATGTTTGAACGACTTTTAAACATTTTTTTGGAGCCAAATGTGGAAAAATATTGGAGTTAATGTCCACAATCGGTTCTCTAAGTCTGCTTTATTCACAACTTTGGCTTTGCTTTCATTAATTAAATGAAATTGATGGCTGAAATCGAAAACAATAGGTAAACATTAAGTTGTTGGTTGTTTTTTTGTTTTTTTATATCATTTTGAGTCTCGACTAACAAGCGAAATGTGTTCCGAATGTTTAACTCCTCACAGCCTGTTTTATATTTCTCTGTAAATTCCTCTGACATGAATCCTAAAGCAGAGCGGAGCAGCTACTGGTTTGTTTTGCAGCCAGGCTGGTGCCAGTTTTCAGCCCCTGCTTTGACCAGGAGGAGTCCCTGACAGATCACGGTAGTCCCGCCCCCCCCCATCCCTCCGTCCCTCCAGGCCTCCATCATGTAATTCTGGGGATTATCATCTTCTGTCAGTCACTCGTCCGGATATCAGCGAGGAGAGACACCAGCACCACGAGGAGAAGGCAGCGCCGTCGTCCCCGGCTGTTGCTTCACACGGCTCCTCAAACGTCATCAGCTTAAAGGGAAATATTCGCTCTGCTGCTTTCTGTCTCTGATCCATCTCCATTTCTGTTTATTTGATTTCTCTTAATGACGCAAAATGAATGAAAAGGATCAAAACACACACCGAGACAAACCTCTCTCTCAAGCGTCCCCACATGAGCCTTCAGAGGACCCCCGGAATTAAATTGCTCTCTTATTTAAAACAGCTTTTCTCATTATATGCGAGTCAGTCACGATTTTCCAGAATGTCTTAATGCCCTGAAATCCTGCGAGAGCCGAATTGGCTGACGAACACTGTGTAAACGTGTAAAACAGGTCCAAATGGTTTAGAGGTGTCTGTTTGTGGAAGCGGCAGCTGATGCCAATATTTCGGGACTGGCGACGCTGGTTGCCAACATCTGGTGCCAGTATTTATTCGACGATTTCCAAAGCAAATTACAAGAAAAACGATGTAATTAATCAATCGAGGATCGTATTTGCTGATAATTTAGCCTAGAGAAACACGACGTGGTGCGAACGGTCACATCTGTGTAGAAATGTGCTCAAAATATCAGAATATATTCGCGGTATTTGCTTTCATAGCCGGCTTTGACAGCATCTAGTTGTATTACACTGGAGAAAAATCTACTTCAAAAACAAGTTAAAAAAAGACTGAATTTTTAGCTTGTAATTGGTAAAAAAATATATATATATATATATATATGCCAATAGAATAAGTTAAGGTAAGCTGTCTTAAAATAAGGTGTGAGATTTAGATAAAGGCAATCTTGAAATGTTAAATGTTTAGTGATTTTGTCTTAAATCAAGTGCAATAAGATATTTTCACTGGAAATTTGACAAATTAGACAAATCTAGTGTACTTCCTCTTTCTGGCTTTAGTTCCTAATTCTTCTGCTTCTTCTTCTTCTTCTTCTTCTTCTTCTTCTGCCTTCCTTGGGGTCCCTCTACCTAACGTTCTAAAGTTCATATCTTTAGTTTCGTCTTTTCCGTCAGGTTCCGTGCAGAAAGCATTTTTCTCAGGTCCGTCGCGATATTGCACAAGATACTGCAGATTAATCGTTGATGAAGTTTCCGGCAGTTCAAACAAAAACTTGTTTGTTGAAATAAGAGAGCAATGTTCCTTCCTCTGGTTGATAAGTTTTGGTCGTTTTCAAGGCTAGAAGAAGTCCAAACTAGCCGCTAACTTTGCTTTTTGCCCAGCATCTAAGAGGAAACAGTCAATGTTTGCATTTAATTTTTGCTGATCTATTTGGTATATATCTAGGTATCTCACTGGGTAATGGAGAACACATCCGCTGGTGACCATTTATTTCGACCAATATCAGAATACGCGCTCCATACATGACATTCACACACATTACATTTTGTAATTACATTTTAACTTTAAGTAAAAAAAAAAAGCGCAATTTATCAAGTAAACAGTTCAAAGTTCAGTCTTTATCTACTCAAACCTACAGCAATGCAAAGCTGTCAACAAAACTTTTCTAGAGCTTCACGACAAAAGAGCTTCTCAGCAGAGAAACCAGCCAGCAACGTCCAAAAAAAATAATAAAATAAAATGACTCCATAGAGCTTGTTTGACTGATGAGAGAAGTCGTAATGTATTCCCACAACAAATGAAAAAACATAAAGATCAAAGAAAGCCATTTGTTGCTGTAAGTTTAACGGACATTCTCTTTGTTTTGGGAGGACGCAAATTACAGTTGGCAAGTATAAAGAGGCATGCAGAGAAAGTGAGCTCATCAAGGGATTTTCGCCCATGCCCACAATATCGTCACAATATCAAAGTACTTGGTCAAAAATAATGTGATATTGGATTTTGGCCACATTGCTAGCCATAATGTCATAAAGCCATCCTCGCTGAATTCTGCAAAGAGTCCTTTTTGGTTATGTAAAAGTAACCACCCTAATAATGATGTCAGCGGTCAGTGTCCTCGCTATGACTGTCGCTAAAGTCAAATCATTTTCAGCATTCCGAGGAGAGGGGTGGTTCATCAGGCATAAATACAGACTCCTGAATGAGATTTGAAGATTTAACATTTAATTTATGAATTTATTGTAACAAGATTGCAGACATGGCACATATTGTGCAAAGAATATATTGTGTACACAATGGGATGCAGGGCAAACAAAGGCAGACAGTACAGAAGGAAAAGAAAAGGTAAAGCAATCATTTAACATTGTTATCTGACATCCTTATATTTTGGCTCTTGTAAATTTCATTTGGTACCAAATACTTTTGAGTTCTTTGAGCCAATGGCTCCATTGTCCTCCTTTTTTGTCTGGAGCTCTCTGTAGTGTTAATTTTTGGAAGCCACACCTCCAACCACTGGCCTGGCATTTGTGCTGTAGCACTTTTAATAATTTTCAAAAATCTCTGTTCATGATGATCGTTCTCACAAAGCTTTTGTATAATAGAGGAACTTAAAATGCAAAGCAAAAATTTTTGTTTTTTTTCCAGGAGGAATGTTGAGTTATTTTGAAGACTGTGACGATACCGCTCCGCATTTCCAACGTTTTCATCTCAATAGCTTCACACATGCAGATAAATCAAACCAAAAATATAAAAGGAGGATATATGATCTCCTTTTCGTAAGTTGTGTGGATAATGACAATGTACACCACCATCTACTGGCCTGGAATGCAAACTGCAGCATTGTCAAACATTTTTACCATGATATTGTTTGCAACTTTTTTTAAAATACAAAGGAAATTGTTCCCATCAGCATGAGAGTTAGTAGATAATGACTAAATATTCATTTTAAATATGAACAATTGCCTCTTTATTCTAGGAACAATAACCAACATAATATTAAGACATCATTTCACTTAAGACGCCTGATTGGAGGAAGAGTTTTGTGCTCAGTGTGTGTTCCGGTCTTGGGATGTAACCGTTTAGACCATTGATGCACTTTTCCAACCTTGTCCCTCTCTTACTGCTACTCCTCCCTTCCCCTCCCTCCCTTCTCTCCCTTCCCTCCTAAATTGGACAGCATACTCACCCCCCCTCTCACCAAATATGTCTTATCATTTTCAAGAAGCGCAGTTAACCTGGCAGTGTTAAAACTCAATGAGCAAGGCCTGTTGGACAAATTGAAAAACAAGTGGTGGTACGACAAAGGAGAGTGTGGCAGCGGAGGCGGTGGCGAGAAGGTTAGCCGCTATTTCGCTATGCCCATGTGACCGTGATGCGGGTAAACGAGAAATGTGTAATGTTGGTAACAGGAGCATCTGCCGGGTCGACCATCTGAGTTCTGCGCTATAAAGAGAGGAGAGCGAGTACTGTCGAAGCGAAAATATTCGCGGTATGGATTTTTTAGAGTCAACTTCTGTAAAAACTACCTACCTCATTAGCAACTTGATTGAAGAAGGTGCCTTAGAATATCACAGCACCCTTGAATTTGGTGTCTATTTGTATTTATAATCCTGGTCTGAGCCAATAGTTTTGGTTTGACAGTATGAGCCTCTGTGATTGTTTTACGAAAGGTCCCGGCAGTATGCGCCCGTTTCTGAAAAGCGATGCAGCCGGGGCCCCACATGTATGTGTCTGTTGGCTCCGCCCCCTTCCTGTTAGCATCCCCTAATAAACCCCACCCCGCAAACACTTAACTTACCATTGAGCAAAGAGACATGTAGCACAAGTGGGGCCCCTTCCCGGCTTCGTCACTTTGTGAAGAGTACTGAGCTGCTCTTGTTGGGCTTCTTCTGATTGAATAACATAAAATAACATGTCCTATGATGTTATTTATGTTATTTCCCCCTCCCCACCCCACCCCGTGATTTGAAGAACGCCTGTAAACCTTGCCGTATTGAAACTGAGTGAAGCAGGAGTCTTAGACAAACTGAAAAACAAATGGTGGTACGATAAAGGGGAGTGTGGACCCAAGGACTCAGGAAGTAAGGTCAGTTTCCACCAGCCTGGGATCCTCCCCTCCCCTCTTTGTCTCTGTGCACACTCTTATAACGCTGGCAGGACTTTTCTGTTATCACAGCAGGCTGGCTGACATGAAGCACACACATATTACTGTGAGAAACCGCTAGTGGCAGACACACAGGTAGAGACTTAAGGCGTAGCCTGAGGGACACAGCATGACAGAAACAAGGCATGTCGCAACGCTAACGGTTTTTACGGCAGCAAAGCTATGTGTTGCTACTGCAGGTGAAAGGTCAAACTCACATGAGTTGTCACCTCAGATGATCTCAGGGCATGCTCAGATGATACTGTATGCCACACTACATGTTAAAGCCACTGTAGCACTCTCAAGATGATTCTGCGTAGCATGGACATTCTACGTAGGGCAGCATGTACCTCTCCATAGATCCTTCGGTGTAGGAAGACTCACACACAGCATATGAGACTATGCATGACAGCCAGTCTTTTTGTGTCGAGGTAATAAGTTGAATTCCCCTTTTGGATGTAGGTGATTTCAGGAAGGAGTCAGAGAGGTCATACATTTGAGTAAAAGTGGTTAAAAGGTGAATGTCAGGGCAGCCAGTCAAAGTATGCAGGGACATTTGAGGGCTCTTTCATCCAGATTTCTCATTATGGAACCATGCAGAGGACTTTAATTCAATATTTGAATATCAGCAGCAGCATCCCTTTCAGGATCAATGTCCTTTTTTCCAGAAAACCGGAAGGAAGCTCCAAGGGCTTTCCCTTGAAACCAAATGATTTGTGACTCATAGTCTGTCAGAGAATCTTTGGAGTCTTAATCAAAGAGCGTCTGCCCTGACTAGCATCAAGATAAATGGAGTCTAGACACTGGTAACGGTGGCTGATGACGCTGCGTAGGCAGATGAGATTATGAAGTTAATGTATCTGCAAAGACTGGGTAGGATGGGGAGGTGGAGGGCATGAATTAAAGCACCATTAAACTAGGGCTATGCTGTCGTCCCTGACAGCAAGGGTATATCCGCGAAAAGCCCCCAATCCCCTGTGTCGTACAAGAAATACCCCTGATTGAACTCCTCAAGTTGTGTTACGTCTACAGCATTTTTCATAAAATATAAAATATGAACTATTAGAGTAAAACATGGTCTTTACATGTTAAATCTCTCAACTTGGATGAAGTCAGATCAATGATTGATATATTATAGCTTGAAAACGTTCCCCCTAGTGTTAGAAATATACAAATATCTTTTCCCAAAATCAATCCAGTTCTTCCACACACAAAGGCCTATGTGGGTATAAAGTTTGAAAATGATCAATGAAATAGTTTTTTGAGTTTTGTCCAGAAAACAATGTTTTTCATAAAATAAAACTTCCCCTAGTGATTAGAATAAAAACTATTATAGTATGATATGATCTAAACAAGATACAGTACCTTGAATGCACCAAATTTGGACTAAATCGTACGAACCGCTGAGAAATTATGGCCCAAAAAGAAATAAAGCTTTCCCAAGTGCTGGCAATAAACACCCAACCTTTCCCAAAATCAATCCATTTCTTCCTCACAATATGCTCTATGTTGGTATAAAATTTGAAAATGAGTCATTAAATAGATCTTGAGTTATCGCTCTAACACGGGCGATCAGCGGCAGACGATTAAGATTCCATAATATCACCTGTTTTTCAGATCTATAACAACCAGAAGTACAGAGGGAGAAATATTGGAAAGCATAATGGAGTTATAAATAAGCTATAGCTTGAGAGTGCAAAGGTAAATTCAGAGTGAACTATTACCAGATCTTCATTTAAAATACATTTACAGTCACGATATGTTGACGTTAGACCTTAAAAACAAACCCCGTCTCAATTTTGGGGTGAAGATCAAATCAGGAAGTGAAAAGGAACTTGTTATTGTGCTGATAACCAATAGGAGCCTCACACTTGCATCGTTGGTTCTGGCCTAATCAAGCTGCAGATACGCTCTCATCTTACAGATGGTGTCATATTCACCGACAATATGTAGAAAAAACTGGGTTAAAGGGCAATATGCAAGATTCCTATCACAGCTATAAGAGGATCTTTTTGTTTCTTGAGATCTGATAGACTCCATGATGAAGCGCTAACATGATCATGCAGTGACAAAAAGAGCAAAGTTATTGTTCAAAAGAGAGTACCGGGCAGCTTCCTTGCGAGATTTAAAAGAGCTCCTCCAACAAACTCCAGATGAGTGCAGGAAGTGTTCCTAGCCTTGACGTTTTTTAATGTCCTTGTTGCTCTCAACAATCCACGGAACTTCCAGCCAATTTTTGGACTGAAGGGCTTGAAGAGCGCTTTAACTGTGAAAGTTTGAGCTGACTCCGATGAAAGATAGAAATGGGTGGAAACCCAAACTGTTGTAAGGCACGATTAAAAACGCATCCGCCAGCGGTTGATTTGGGGCCAACCAAAGTCAGCGTGCAGCAGAAAAGAAAAAACCCAAAACGGGTTGTAGGACGGTTGAGTCAACAATATGGGAAAAGCTTGTTTATTATGTATTTTCAAAAAATATGCATGAGATACAAAATATAATAATGGTAAAATTAATAATAACACTACATTTTTTAGAGCATTTTTCATAAACACTCAAAAGTCGCTTTATAAGTACATCAAAAAAAAAAAGTTCAAAATCCTAATCGGATATCAAAACAGAAACAGCTCAAATAAGAAAAGCAACAGCAATAATGTATTATCTCTTTGTTAGTTTTCCTTACACGTATTTACATTCCAGGAATACCTTTGACCCTGCGATCTGACATATATTCTAGATGAATCAATTCCATTCCATTCAGATGTGAAACCCATTTTTTATCCTATTCTGAGAGAATGTGCTACAGACAATGATTAATAATGGACTTTTTCTTCCATTAATACATTATTATTATCAGACATTAATGAGATATTTAAAAAAATTATTATAATAATCTCATGCATTTTCTCTTGTTTTTCTAATCAAACATATTTCCAAAACATTTGATTCAATTGAAATTATTCCCAAATATGTGATTGAAAAACTGACCACTCAAACAAATAAATACAACAAATATATCCAAAGAAACCTGAGGACAGTCTGCTCTGCGGGATATTTAACCTCATGGGGACATTGTTGCTGGAAGGAAAAGTCGCTGGTGAATTTTTTGATAACTTCAATGTTTGTTGCGATCGCTGTGGAGTCAAATAAAAACAGACAAATCTGCATTTGTGGAATCACTGAGGAAAAAAAATCAGAAAATGTGTAATTTGGTTGAACTGAGCCTTTAATGCAGAGCGATGGCAGGAGGTTGTTTTTGCCAGCATGGCTCCTTACAGCGGTGCAGCAGGAGATACGAGTTAGTGATTAATGATACACGTGCGATCAAGTGTGTGTGTGTGTATGTGTGTGCATGATGTGAAGTAGGTGTGTGTGTGTGCGTAAAATTATTAAGTGTTTTTGTTTGCACTTTCAGCCGCCCCCTGCTAAAGCTACCGCTGACTTTTGTGTTTTTGTTCCTCTCCCCGTCGGCGACAGGACAAGTCATCTCAGGCCCTCAGTCTGAGCAACGTGGCCGGGGTCTTCTACATCCTGGTGGGGGGCCTGGGCCTGGCCATGCTGGTGGCCCTCATTGAATTCTGCTACAAGTCGCGCAACGAGGCCAAGAGAATGAAGGTGGAGGCCCAGTCCCAATCCCCCCATTACTACCACCCTCACCACTGCCAGACAGGCAGCCCCCGCCGTAGCCTTGAGCCTAGCCAGAGCACGAGGCGTAGCACCAGCATCCCCAACTTAGCCGAGTTTAGCGAGGGTTTGAACGGGTATGGCAGCGACGGTGACGCTGATAAGATGTAGTTCTAGTTTTCATAGGAGCTCCGCCCAAGCCTTTCCTCCCCCCTCTCAGACTGTAAGTGAACGCCCGTGCCCCCCCTCCTCCTGATGCTAGCTTCATGCTGAGTGACTGTCGTGACCAGTGGCAAAATGCTTCCCTCTTCTATGTGGTCATGTGACGTCCTGTTGTGCGTTAAAGCTTTCTCTCAATGTATGTGACGGAAAGTGATGAGTCATCGTCAGACATGATGTCGCCTCACAGCTTCTGTGGCCGCAGACGTTGGCCCTCATTTATCAAAGCATACTGTGTGAGCCATTTTCCTGACAAAATCACTCTGAACTTTGTCGGACGGCAATATTTGTGTCTGGATTCATAACAGTTCTACACAGAGAATTTAATCAAGAAGTCCCTTATGATTGATCAAACATATCAAAAGTCCGGTGGCTTCGGATTCAACTCACAAGGATCAAATACGAATATCAACATAGACCTCAGGGTTCAGAAGAACTCCAATAAATGAAAGAAGTGAGTGTAATAGTAATAAATGATACTCTCTCTACCTGACACCAGATTAGTGGAAGAAACTGATGGATGGAAGATTTATACACGATAAATCTCCTTGGACCAAATTTGGCAGAAATGTACAACCCACCTTTCCCAAAATCATTCCAATTCTTCCTCGCATAGGTAGGTAAGGCGTTTTAAATGAGGACCAATGTTTCACCTGGACACACGTCTACGTCGTTGAAGGCATTTCACTTCTAACTGCGTCCATTCAGTGTCTAGTCTGACGCTCCAGCGCTTGTTTCTCATCAAAAGTGCGACTTTTAGAGGCCATGCAAACAAACTTAACCCTGACTAGAACAAAAGTAAACCTGAGTAGCATAAACGTGAAGCTCACTAGTACAAACTTAACCCTGGCCGGTACATACTTAAACCCGGACCAATAAAAACTTAACCCCGACAACATTAACGTTAACCCTGACTAGTACACACACCTAACTCTGACTTGTAGAAACTTAACCTTAACCAATAAGAGACTTGCTAGCCTTGGCGGCTGTGGCTAACATCAAACCAAGAGGACACATTAAATGAGAAACCCGACCTGAGCACACAGGAAGTCTGAAACATCAGGGCCGTATTCAAACACGACACGCTGTGAGGTCACCGCCGACATCAGGTTAGGAGACCCTGGAGCTGAGCTGGTTTTATTGATGTGAGCTGTTTTCTCTGGATATTTTCCCCAGGTCCATGACCATTAGACTGTCAAATACCTTTTCACGCTCTGTGTATATCTGTCCTACGTGGTCATGTCCCCCCCATCAGCCCAGACTCTTCATTAGCTTGACTGTTGCCGAGTCAGCTTCCCTGTCCCGCCGCCTGCTCCCACCGATCACTCACTGTGTAAGAATTCTGTGGCCAGTGGGTCTACATGTAGTCTGGGGCTGGCTTGAACCTGTGCTGAATGGCTATGAGACATGTTTACTGCTGCATCAGTGTATATTTAACCGTGCAGCTGTTCTGAGACCGTTCAACCTATTGTTGTTGTTGTTGTTGTTGTCACTAATAACGTCAAAGCAGATTGGAGTTTTGGTTCTAAAAACGTTTCCCACGTGAACAATCTGGGAAATCAATCGTATTTGGAAGCGCCAGATTGAGACAAAATTTATCTTAAGCCTTTAATGTCCTCAAGAAAAACAAATTATAAAACTATAGTTTAACTAGCAAAAACTAGCAAATTTGTTCCTTTGATTATTTTATTTATTGGGGACATTACCTTTATCTTAGACACTCTCAATTTACCAGAAAATGACAAATCCTTTGGTCAAGCATGTTTCACACATGAACAATTTGTATTTTATGGAAAATGTCAATTTTAATATGATTAACTCCACCTTAAAAAACAATTTGACCCTAACGAGACTTATATTTTTGGTTGTATCAAGTTGCACAACGCTGTTTAATAAGTCCACACAGGCTTTAATATGCAAAAACAAATCCTTCTTACTACCTTTAGCCTCGCTTAATGCCTCATCCTCGAGGGCGTCCCCCATGGCTCCATCCGTGGCCCCTTACTCTTTAGCATACTCACTGGGTCATATTCAGGTTCAGTCGAGTGCCACATATTTTTCAATAAGAAATAGGGACTCAAACAGATGAGCAGAACATTAGAAGGTTTAAGGAACTTAAAACCTTAAAACCTAAGCAGAAAAAAAAAATCAGGCAGATCTCTATCTCTACCTCTGTCTCAAGCTGTTGGGATGAGATAGAGAGATTATAAGTGAGGATGATAGTGAAGGGAAGGGAAAGAGATGAAAAAGGAGAGACGGAGAGATGAAGGGGATTGAGGACAGACAGACAGGAACGTCAATGATAGCAGCAATAATGATAGAAAATTTGCAATTGATAGTAACTAGTCCAATAATAATGCTACAACTACAACTTTTGCTAATACTACTACTAATAATAATAATAATATCAGTGGAGTAATTATTATGCTTTTTACACAGAAATTGTGCAACGATGCTACAATGAAGACTCCGCTCTACAAAACCTTCTTTGTTCACTCTGAATAAAACGTCAAAGGAGCAAGATTGTCTTTTTAAACAATTTACAGGGGTTCTATGAGTACAAGTAGAACTTGGCAGCTTTGGAGTCTGGTGTCCTACAGACCAAAAAGACTAAATTGGACATGTCTCCGTCCCAGAAAGTCATCTAGCAGTCTACTAAACCTACACTAGAATAACTAAAGAGCAGCTTAAGCCAGGCTTAATTATAAGCTTTATTAAAAAGGAAAGTTTTAAGCCTGCTCTTAATGTTGACTGAAAGAGGGACGATGGTTCCTC
This sequence comes from Lophius piscatorius, assembly GCA_009660295.1. NCBI lineage: Eukaryota > Metazoa > Chordata > Actinopteri > Lophiiformes > Lophiidae > Lophius > Lophius piscatorius. The sequence continues at coordinate 10,674 of VRLP01007128.1, read as the reverse complement.
AGGAGGAGACTCTGATTGGCTCTGGGTGCCATTCTATACTCTACACTGTTAAAAAAAAAAAACCTTCAGTATAATTCACTGTAAAATACTGGAATGCGTTGCAGGAATATTACTTTAAAATAAACGGTGACCATGTAGATCACATTACTGTAAAATACCAGGGAAAAAAAGACAACACAGTAAAGCACAATAAATTCAGACTGATACATAAATTACAACATGTAATAAAAATTTGGTTTCTGTACACTGTTAAAAAAATTGCGTTTTAAAATTACCATAACAAAACCTGTTAAAACATCATTTTACAGTGAAAATACAAACTTTTGATAAAATAACATAATAACATCAGAAAAATACTATAATGTCAATTCAAGTAGTATTCTGTCTAAATAACAGATTTTTGCTGGTATGTATATTAAAATTTACGGTTAAAAAAAACAAAAAAGTTTAAGCAAAAGCATCTTTTCATTTCTACAGAAAAAATATGTGAGAAATATGGTACATTTTTCTGAAATAGTCTTGATATCAAGGGAATTTCTTTTATAAGTTATCGTCATGCTATTAGCCGTTTTTGGGGGTTTTTCTACAGTAATTTACTGTAATGTCTTTTACATGGTCACTGTATTATTTTACTCTGAAGTTCTAGTTCTGACAACCACAGCTGCCGGCATTTTTCTTTACAGTGCAGGCACCACAATCCTAACGCTGCATTCTGGGAGCACAACGTTCTAGTTGGGTAATAAGGAACTATTACCTCTTCAAGATACAGTTTGTGCAGAAACATTAAGAGTTTTTGCACAAGAGTCGAAGGATTTTAAATTCCGCCTGATTATCGGTAAAGCCTGAAAATAGGGAATTGCAACAAAAAAAAATCCCAACTAGAATTTAAAAATGCATTGTGGTTATTTAAAACAACAGGGGTTCCTTTGTTTCCTTTTCAACATTACAGCTTTTTCATGGTTAGTACGCTACAAACTCCAATCTGCAAAGAAACAATAACGTCTTATTTTCTCCTCCGCCGTACGCAAACCTGCGTCTCTGTTTCTCTTCCCAGCTGACGTTTACAGAAGCCATGAGGAACAAGGCCCGTCTGTCCATCACAGGCAGCGTCGGGGAGAATGGACGGGTGCTGACGCCCGACTGTCCGAAGGCGGTCCACAGCGGGCCTCCCCTCCGCCAGAGCTCCGGCCTCGCCCTGGTCTCCTCCGAGCTCCCGTGAAAACCAAAAACCTTTCAAGTGCCTTATTCCAACAAGAACAAACAGTAATCACACCGCCCACCAAACAACCAGAAACTAATCACACAGAAACAGGATTCACACCCGCGACAGGTCACCTCCGCTGGGTCAGACGGGACCGACTGAGGCGCAGACAATAAACCCCACTGCGGGGTTATGACATGTCGTGTGTCAATGATTTCTCTCAGAAATCCGTGGAAACCAGAGGAAGAACAATCTGGATTTGTTGTTTTCTCCAGAGGCATACGTTTGATCAAAGGGTCACCACAGGCGTTGTTCAACCTTTACCGCTCCGGGGCCGGGAGAGGACCAAACCAGTAATATCATCACACGTGATCGCGATGAAGACCAGGAAACTGTAAACTTGAAACTGTGCTTTTTTTCTTTCTTATTTTTTTTTGTGGGGGGGGGGGGCGGACAGGAAAAAAAAAACTGAACCACAGTCACGATTGTTTTCAAACTGAACACGATTTGCTGAGCAGCGTTCAAGAGACGTAAATCTCATCAGATATCAAGAGGAAGGGACGCTGGGACAGCTCAGTGCCATGACCATGTGACGAAACGTATTTGTATTCATAATAACAAAAATGGAAATCTATTGATATTGAATATATGAGCAAACATAGGAAACTGTGAAAATAAGTAAATATGTATATTCCAGTGAAAACACAATGAGAACTTTAGCTGTACATAGGGAGGAGTGTGTGACATGCTTGCTTTTTAAACAAATGTACAAAGCAGAAACTGTAGTGAAAACAGACGATTCCTTTTTTTTTCTTCCAAATCATCTTTAAAGATTTTATTCATCGCAATAACGGAAAAGACCATGCCACCCGAAGGAGACACGTGGAAGTCGGTCTTAGGTGTTGAATACTTAGCTGTATTATTATATATTCAAGCTAATCTCTAATAAATGTAAACGGGTATCGACTGCCCGATTATTCTGATACCTGTTGCAAAAATGAATCCATAGATATATTCACCAATGAATGTTAATAAGTAGCTCCAACCCCAATCCTTAAGCCACGCCCCCTCACTGTGCAGACGTAGACGCAGCTCAGACGTAGAGCTTTATAAAAATGGATTTATTCTGCAGTCGGACTATAGCTATTTTTTTCATTCTTGGATCTATTTTTTGTACTGAGAAATTAAAAGAAGAGAATCTGTCTGTCTCCTGGTTTTAAATGTCTGCTGTCTAGTATGTGCTGTGAAAAAGTATTGACCCCCACCCAAAGGATTCTGTTTTTGTACCCGACTAAAATGTAACTTCAAACAAAGACAACCTGAGTAAACACACAATAAAAAATGTTTCAAACTTTACTGGAGTGAAAAAGAATTCACCCTGGAGATCGATGTTTAGTTGTTCCGCCTCTAGCAGCAACCAAACCCTTCTGATGAGGGGAGATCGGTTTCGGACATCTTCTCATGGGGGGCTTCAGCGCAGCCGCATTGGGGGGTTCGTGAGCAGGAACGGATCTTTTCAGGTTTCACCACGGCATCTCAGTGGGGTTCAGGTCCAGATTATGAGATATCATTCCACTTGAGCATGACTCAGTTGATCTTGAGTCTAAGCTCACAGACTGATGACCCGACATTCTCCCTCTGAATTTCCTGGGAAGGGCCAGAATTCATGTTTCCCCCAATTATGGCGAGACGTGCTGAACCCTCAGGCAGAAAACAATCCTCACAACCCGACCCCTGCCCTCCATACAGTTCTGATTTCCACTTATAGGTTCAAATATCCTTCCCAAACCTCTGAGGGTCATCAAGGCAAAGTGGCTTTTCGTTGACCTCTCTCCAATGATTGCCATTTTTTCGAGTCTTTTCACTGTCTTGGCCCAATTTGAAATCTGTTAAATTTTCTGCAGCCTATCCAAACCACAATTTTCCTCCACACAAAGGACTACGACTAAGAATTTCTTCACATTCATGTTTTAATTACACAAATGGAACAAGCCTCCATGTTCATCCGAGTTATTCTCTCTCAGATGCCATTCTTCTGCCCAGAGACTTCATGAATGAACCTCCACCTCGCTGGAGGGAATTTGGGACGGTGGTCCACTTCTGTGAAGGCTCACATTATTGTCCCAGATCTTCTCCATTTGCAGATAACGTGTCTCACTGTGGAGTCCAAGAACCTTAGAAACAGTTTAGGAACCCTTACAAGACTGATTGATTTGAATCACCTTCTGGAATTTCTTTTGATTTTGGTATAATGTGCTACTGGTGATGCTTACTGGACAACGTCCTGCTCCTGAAGATGGTGTACTGAGGTGATGATGTGATTTAACAGTGCTGGTGGTGATCAGGTCTTGGTGGGTCTAGTCCAGCCGGAACCAGTTATTAATGCGGTTTGGATTTTTTTCTTGTATCTACAGTTTTTTTCTCAGACATATTTTTGGGTCAATATATAACATTTCCAATTCAAAAATGTGTTTTATATTTACTCAGGTTGCCTTTGCTTAACATTTAGTTGAATAACAAAATTTAACATTAGATATACAAGGATAGAAGAGACCAGGAGGGGTCAAATACTTTTTCTCGGGCCTGTACAATCTGGGTAGAGCTTTTAGACCACCATGTCTGTGGAGAGACCAAACAAAAAAAAATGAAAGCAATTTCTCTCGATCTCTGTTATTTGAAGTTTTCTATTCCCAGTCAGACGTGGACCCCGAACTGATGAGGCCACAGTCTGTACGTTGATCTGTTTCAGCCCTTCCTTACTGAAACACTGTGGATCCTGCAGGCCGGCTGGACGCCGGAGCCTCATGAATGAGGAGTCCCGATGTCTCTCGGGGGACAAACTGAGGGACAATCTACAAAACAAGATCAGACCACATCTCCAGCAACTCTAGCCGGCAAGGACGCTAAAGTGTTCTGGTTTATTCCCAGTTCTTACCCAGTACATGTTAGCGTGGTTGGATTGGGAAGAGTGGAGCGGGGAATCCAGCAGAGTGTTTCAGGTCATGCCTTTCTGTCCTGCCATCTGTCTCTAGAGCTGACGTGTAATGTGGCGTCTTTTATTTGGTTTCAATTGTACATCTTTATTTTCATCTTTTTTAAAGTAAAAAAAAAAACATATTTCAAATTGTGATCTACTGAGTCGTCATTTAATATAGAGATATAGAGACAGGTTTGAGTTTGCACTACTGTACACCAATCGGCCATTACATTATAACCACCTGCCTGATATCAGGGATATTCCGCTATTGATTCTACGTAGATATTTGCTGCACATGTGGACAGAAAACAACTCCAGGCCTGCATGTAGTTTTAAAAAACTTTGTCCGAACACACCAGAACATGAGTGCATCAGCGACATGTAGCTTACACCAGACGCGGCTTATATCCGTGCTCCGCCCGTCATTATTAAGTCCATCAACATGACTAGTATGACTGGATCCCACACATTACTTTTGCTTTCAGATCATTAAAGTATCAGCCTACTGGACTTTAGCAGATTATCTAATGCACCACCAGTGTTTCGCACTAGAGTGAAGAAAGACAGACATTTTTTTGTACTACGACATTCAAATCAGTCGATTGGGACAGAAAATCTGCAGCCTGCTCTGACCTTGACGTGTGATGTGAAATGCTGCAGGGTCACCAGGTGGTCCTTTAATAACCATGAAGAATAACAAAAACCGTAGTCCTGATCCACCATGAAGGTCAAACCACAGGTGCACACTCTTAAGTGCATGAACCTCCATCGACCAGAGCCGGTTTGCTCTTAGAACTATTTTGTGTTTGTAGGAATGCATGGATTTCAGCAAACACAAAAAAATACAATAAGAAGTAGATATAGTTGGTAAACTATATAGTTTATTTGAAAAGGGACAGATATACATGGATAACGTTACCTAAGGCATTATAATTAAATCATAGTGCTTGAAGCGCTATGATCTGTAGCATCTTTAAATCACATTTAAAACTCACTGTTCACTGTTTAACTGCTTTAGTGAACTCATTTTTTTTTATTCCGGTTTAATTATAGAAGCACATCTGACTCAATTTCAGATGAAAACAAAGAATTGTTCTAGTCTAAAAATGTCAAACTCCAGGCCTGCCAGACAATATCTAATTTTAATAACCGCAGGCTCGCTGGTATAAAGCACAAACACCAGATACTACAATTCCCAGGATGCACTGCGAAAGCCGGCCCGTCAAACAAGAGTGCCATCGCTTTTCCCTGCTCCTGTTATCAGATATCCGCGTTTATCCAGTCCCTCTGAGAAACTTTAGATTAGTCCTTCGAAGAGAGGATACGGAACCCAGGAAGATATATAGATGAGAGAAGAAAAACGAAACAATAAACAATAAACGAAGTAAGTCGCAGGCGCATATTAGTAATTAGAAAGCAGGTTTTATTAACTTAAGAGGTGCTTTTCACGTCCTCCAGCCGTTCAACGTGTCAGTGCTGTTGTGTTAAAAAAAAAAAGAGAAAAAAACACAAGAAATAGCTTCATTTAACGGGAAATGCACCTGTAGGTTGTTCATGCACCTGACTGTTTTCTGAGGAGAAGCAGCTCCTGACTGTAGGAACAGATATGAAGAGCAACAATCTACTTTTAGATTTGATCCAAATGTAAAGTGCATTATAAATTAAACGTATTATTATTTTATTATTATTATAGAGAGGGATTAATACTCAAATCTGTAAATTCAGTATTTTCTATACCATTGGGGTTTGTTCAGAATTCTATAAAATGATTAAGAATAACATTGTTACTGAAATGACTAACTAAAATCAGTGTAAAATATTTAATTGTTTTCTGGATTTTAACCCTTTCCATCGGTTTGTTTGTGGAATGCACCTTTGACATTTATACAAAAAACTTTTTCGACATACAAAATTGTGCGAAATTCTTATATATTGACAATATAGATTTTAACTAGTAGCACTTATTTGAAGCATCACATTCTCTGCGGTATTACATTTGTTTAGAATTCCTTCATTACGTTAGAGAACAGGAAACATCCACTCTCTAAAATTACCATAAAATATATCAGACCTAATACTTATACCTGATACTAGTTCTGATCATAACTATTACGTATGAATTTCCATCATTTTAACACTGTAAATGCTGAACATAATGTTCCTAAGATAAATGCAAAAAATCTTTTTCCCTATACAGAAATTATGTGAATTTATAAAAAAAAAAAAAATTGTTAGTTATTAGCGACACTGATTTTGACACGTTTGGTTTAGTATTGGATTAGAATCAGCTTTGATAATATCTCCCTTGCCCAAGAGGTGCGGAGTAATTCCACACAAGTATTACATATGTACTATAAACTGCTGCTTGACTGCATTGAATGTGTACAGGAAGTAAATCATCTGCTGTGAGTCGGTCCTGCCCTCTACTGGTCAGAAGTCAGAATAAAATGAATCTACCTAGAAACAGGCAAAGAAAGAAGGTTGACCCGGTTGTCTTTTTTCAATTGGAAGTTTAATGTTAATTCCATGCTGTGTTTCAGTAAGAATACAGATGGTACTTGTGGCTCCTGTGAGAACATCCAGTAGTACAAATCAGATTCACGTTACACATACTGAACAGAAGGAGGAGAGGAAATGAGAGGAAAGAGATGAGACGAGGAAAACCTGAAAGAGTCAGGGGAGGAAAGATACAGCAGGCCTCTATTTCCCAAACTTTTTTTTTTCTTTTGTTTTTTTAAATATAGTGCCAATGCAGAACTGCATTACATTACAATCAAGAGTGTTGAGCTTTCCTCTCTCACACACACACACACATATGCACAGTTTGCCTGCTAAAAAGCCATTACCTAACTATCTGCCATTAGCTAAAGCGCTACAGCCTCGCAGCACCGTACTTGGTCTGAGAGTGGACGAGAATAGAGGTCAGAGTGATGCTCGGAGATCGGGGACATTCTGCCGTTTGTTGTTTAGAAAATGATCGGATGATGTGTTGGAGGAGAAGGGGGCTCGGTTTTAACCACAAAGTAAAGAGGGCACTTTATTCTTCCTAAAAAGGTTTCAACGCATCCCTTTTAAACCTTCCATCACCGCTTCCTCTAATTGCAAACTGACATGCTTGAAAAAGTGGCTGGCAGAAGCATGGACATTATGATATTGTTCATCACACAAACAGGAAACAGTTGAACAGCAGTACTGTCATTAAATAAACTCTTGCATATATGTGGGTTACAGATACAGGCAAGCGTAATTGGCAACAGATGATACAGCAAAGTAAAGCAAAATAAAAACAAGAAGAGAGGACAAGATATTTGAAGGGTACGGGCTTGCAAAACGAGTCGTCAAAAAAAAAAAAAGAAAAAAAAAAGGTAAAACCTCGGAGGGGGTGGGTACGGAGACCCAGGAGGGGCCTGGAGGGCTCGGGGGAGATGACTTGCATATGAGGAGAGAAGGCAAGACAGACGGGAAAGGTGGAGGAGTAAGTAGAGAACAGGTGTGGGCTGCAGTATAAACCCAGTTGAAAACTGGCAGGGGACAAGAGTGACTGCTGGGAGGAGAGAGAAGAGAAAAAGGAAGAGGAGGGCTCGTCTTGTGTTGTTCAATCTCCCTGGGTTTCTCCCTCCAGCTCCGTCGCCGGATCTTTGTTCTGTTCTTCACCTGAGAGAACAAACACAAAGAAATCACAAGGCATTTTCAGTAGGCAGATGTGGATATCAGGATTATCAGTCTGCACGATTTGACCAGTAACGCCCGGCTTCCGATGGGAATACTGAAAATCTGCTTGTTATTTTTCTTGTAAAGTAACATAAGGTGGGTTTACATGGACATCCTAATTCCGATTAGATTCGGAAAAGACGTCTAATAAAAGGGAGCATGCTGAATGTAAACACTCTTTTCCGATGGAAAGAACGTATCCAAATTAGATTTCATTCCATTGCAAGCAGGTAGTCAAAAGCCTTTCCGATTGCCACTCGCTGCATGTAAAGGCTGTATCTGAAAGCTTTCTGTTTGAGTTGTATCTGCTCTTTCCCAGCGTCGTGACGTAAGGCTCTGCAGAGTTTTTCAGCGACGCATTTTAAATACGGCGACTTCAAAACAGTACCGGTCTGCATCGGAGTAATTTATTCATTGCAACTTCCCTCTTAGTCATATTTTTCTTCTGGGTGCTTGTTGGCAGTCAGCACCCAGATCACCGAAGCATTATCGCCACCTTATGAACGGGAATGTGGATCGTTTGCGCATGTATGAAAGCGTTTCCGATTATGTGAGTCAATGATCACAAGTCATGTAAACAGGCGATCGACATTGCGATCTGGAAAGGTTTAATTCGGAAAGGAGAAAAGTGTCCCATGAAAACCCACCTATTTACTCACTAAACCAACATCCAAAATATAGAGAAAAGACTTAATGCAGCTTTGCAACGGTCCACTCGTCACAGGTAATGGGGTTTGAATTTGCACCTGGCCGACTCTTCTACGGTGACCGACAGGGGCGAACGAGTTCCAACTTATGAAAACACGAGTAATAAGAAAAAAACACACTTTAAGGGAATATCAATTCAGCAACAAACGCGTCTCATCTGGAGAATGCAGGGCTAATACCACAACACAAGTGTTTCCAAAAGATCAATAAAAGCGATGCACACATCCGAGCTAACATGTAAGTGTTTTTGGTTTATTTTGACATTGTGACCACGTTTCATTTGAGCTCAATTTCAAACATCAATGATGGCTAGCCAATTCCAGCTAAAAAAGTAACGAAACAAGACCACCTGTATGTGTGCATTGTGACCAAACGTCCTCTTGAAACACTCCCATTCTGTTTTCCTGATGTATTCTATGGCTGCATCGAATAATCAACATTATCCACAAACAACGATTATGAAATTTTTTTGTCGATAAATTTAGTAGTCCATTCGTCGGTGACATCATCGGACGCCACCTCCGACATCCCGTAAGGACAAGGAAGTAAACAGTATGATCCAAACATTTGTGTTCAGAGCATGAGCTCCAAGTCTGTGCCCACAGTCACTACAGACTTAGTTCAGCATTTACCAGAATATAAGCGTCCTGATGTTTGAAACCTGAACTTGAGGATTTATTCTACTCTCTCAGAAAAAGTCTGGGGACTAGGAGCTACTTATGGTGCAAAGACAGGGTTCTCCTCGGAATTGTTAAACATAGGTCAATCATGCAACACAAATCCTCAACATAAAATTGTCATCCTGCTGGTTTTCCTCTGGCAGAGTCAACAGGCAGTCCAGTGAGAGTTAATCTACGGCGCCTTCGCAACTAGGCATGGTCAGATTTAGTGAGCAGCTAAAATTCCTGGTGGACCAGTTCGACTGGTTGCTCAGAAAGGTTTCCATAGAGACAGCACAGCCATCCGTGTAATGAAGAATTAAGAGGCACAAATAACAAAAGGCTTCAGGATCCATCATGATTAAAATAGAAAACGTAACAGTGCTCATTAGCGCCACAGCTAACGGGGATGTGAGAAAGCCACATGAGACTGAGCAGCAGCCTCAGTTTGTCTGTTATGTTACTCTTCAATACGTTCCCATCTTGCTTCTCTGAACTCAGCTCTACGGCCTCCGTGGGCGGCGTTCAGGGCTGCTAATGTGAACGGTGGAATATGGTGTCCGCAAGTTCTTTCAGTCATAAACTAAGGCTGGAGTCCCTCCTGGATTTCAAATATGGTCATAATTGTTAAAAACACAATTCGTGGTTCACATTTTCCAAATAAAACTGAAGATGTGTTTTAATAGTGGGCAAAAGCGAAACCCCAACAAGTTTTGCTCCAGTAGAAAGAAAGGCTCATTTTAAATCACACTAACATTGGGTGTTCTAGTAGCTCGAGGTGAACTTGAAGACCATGAACCACTTAGCTCAGCGGTCATCTCCCCCCTAATAAATGGTCAATATACCTAAAAACTCGCTATAATAGATAAATCATGCAAACAACAAATAATAGACACAAAAGTACAGCAACATTTATCTTAATACACAGTTGTTTGGGACGCTCATTTACATTTTAAAAGGCGGGCCTGGTATACTTTTATTCCCCCACCCCATTCTGTATAGAGACAATAAAGGCGTAACTCAGGATTTGTTCCCTGGTATGGAAGTGAAGGTAGAGCGTTGATGTTTTTAAAAGCAAACTCAAGACATATCTTTGTTGGAAGGCTTTTAAATGAAATCATTTCTTTGGTAAATTACTTAAACAATTTAAACAGTTTTGATTTTTTTTTTATATGTTTCTATTGTCTAGTTTTCATGTTTTTACAGTAGTCTTGGACATTGATAGTTTGAACTGCCTCAGTTATTTCCTCAGCACATTCTGGAAGATGAAGATATATATATATATTTATAAATATATATATATTTATATATATAAATATATATATATATATATATATATATAATTATATATATATATATATAAATATATATATATAATTATATATATATATATATATATATAAATATATATATATATA
>VRLP01007127.1:0-23814 GCA_009660295.1 Lophius piscatorius | reverse complement strand
CCTGGGGGACCCCACAGGTGACGGTGTGTGTCCGGGACTTTGAACTTCCAAGGGAAACGTATTCTGTTCTGTCAGTGAGGTAGGATTGAAACCAGTTTAGGGCCGTGGCAGTGAGTCCAGTGGTGTGATGTAGGCGGTGTAGGAGTATTCCATGGTCAACTGTGTCGAAGGCAGCAGTGTCCAGTAGTTAGTAGTAGTAGTTAGTAGTTAGTAGTAGTAGTTATTAGTAGTAGTTAGTAGTAGTAGTTAGTAGTAGTAGTTAGTAGTCCAGTAGTAGTAGTAGTCAAGCAGTTTAGTGTCCATCTCTCATAAAACTTATCTTAGGCCTCTCGTTTAGCCTTTGCCACCTCACTCTTCTCCTTACGTTGTATCTCTTTATACTCCTGCCTACTTTTTTCATCTCACTTGCTATCCCACTTCTTCTTTGCTAACCTTTTCCTGCTAATACCCTATTGAATCTCCTCATTCCACCACCAAGTCTCATTATTTTCTTTCCTCTGCCCAGAGGGGACACCAAGCACCTTCTTACCTGTCCTTCAAATCATGGAATTACAGATCTACCACCATCAGTGCGTCCATGTTTCTGTCCTTAACACCATCTCCTCCTCATCTCCTCTTGTCCCTTCACCAATATGACTGTTGAAGTCAGCTCCAACCACAACTCTCTTACCGCTGGGGATACTCTCCAGCACTTCTTCAAACTCACTCCAGAAATTCTTTCTCTTCCATCGACAACATTCATCATAAACACATCCAATTTTATTTTCATACTCATCACTCTGTCTTGTACTCTCCTCTCCTCCAGAACTCTCTTGACCTACTCCTCTCTCAGAATCACACCATTGACATTTCTCCTCCCATCGACTCCATGATAGAACAGTTTGTACCCTCCTCCAATGCGTCTATCCTTGCTGCCTTTCCACCTGTTTTCTTGGACACTGTGTATCTACTTTCCCTCTCCATCGTATCATCTAACTCCACCTTTTTCTGTCATTGTGACAACATTGAAAGTTCCTTCTCTCACATATACACTGGCGCCTTTCCTCATCTCTCGCTGTTTCCTGGACTGTCTCCCCCCTCTCCGTCTTCGACCAACAGTAGCATAGTTTCCGCTGGAAATATGCTGGTTAACAATGCCAGTGGCGGTCGTGAACTAAAAGTTCACTGACTTGTGACGCCTTAGTGGCTAGGTTAGCATTTTACTTGTGGTTTTCCTTATTTACCTATTGTTACCTGTGGTAAGTACCCAATAATAGATTAATATTACCATGTATTTACTGGGTAAATACATAATAATTAGGGGACTGTAAATGGAAGGCTTACAAAAAGGTCAAGGATCAAATACTTTTGTAAAAACATTGATTACCAAAAAAAAGTTTGAGCTAATCTGATGTTACTGTTTAAAAAACATTTTGTGATATATTTAGATTTTCAAAGGTACTGTTAGTAAATCCCCTAAATATATAGAATATCTAAAGTAATAACTAAAAAAAGTGAAGTAAATTAACCTTTTTTTTCTTGGCAAGGAAATTTTAACAAATATGCAGAAAACGGTTTTACGTAAGTGCTCTATATAAAATTTTCTAATTTTCTAAATGAACAAAAACACTAAGTTATCGCAAACGTATCAGCAGCACTTCTACTACACTGCATGTGTTAACAAACCCACTAGCAACAGGTCTGCTCATTATTCTAAGGAATATTAACCCAACTCTAAGCAGAAACAGAGTCAAAAACGTCTGTTAGCTGCAGCTAAATCCACCTGACGCAGTCTCTTCAGGGTTACTAGTTCCTCTAAACGGCTACTTCTTAAGAAAACTGAATTACTACAACGTAAGTAACTAAATATATTGACTTTAAAAAAAACAAAAAAACATCTCAAATTATCTGGAAAAAGTAACATCTTCTGAAAAGTTGAATTTTAAGTCCTGCTATATCTTGTAGATTTTATTACTGAATAGTAACCCAAAACAGACAGGGACCATTCTGCTCTGAGTACTTTTACTTATATACTTAAGGTACATTTTGCTGTGATCCCTTGCAGGCTTTTACTGAAATTAAATATTTGAGTGCAAGTCTTTTACCTGAATTGGAGTATTTTGATAGTGTAGTATTAGTACTTCTACTAAAGTGAAGGATCTGAACAATTCATCCGCTACTGGATCTGAGTCAAACTAAAACAATATCTGAATGTGAATAGTCCTGAATTTGAATAGACATTAAAACATCCATTCAATCCAGGACTTTGGGTGTTTAACGCTCGTTTCCTGTCGCACTTCAACCGCCTCTCCTATTTTCTCCTTGCAGGCACAACTACAAAGAATACTCGATGGAGTCCCGAACGCAGTTCAGAATACACGCTGCGCTGGCGAAACTCAAGGCCGACCAAGGAGAAGAAGAGGAAACCCATCTGTAGGAAGACTCATCACTGCGGACGCACCGTTTCCCCCCAGATGTGGCTATTTTAGCTCAAGAGTTTTTAACCTATATCCATTTAAAGCAATGAATCCTGGGTATTTTATCACCTTGTCGGGTCAGAAACAACATTTTTGAGGGACATGTGAGATGTTTCATTTTACGGACAATTATCTTATTGTTTACACTTAACATAAGTTTTAATCACAAGGTGACTGAAAGCCCCTGTACATTTATGGTTTTATGACTTAATTACTATTTTACTGCATTGAAGGAGCTCTACCTGCTTGTTTCTTATTTAACTGTAGCATATGGAGCTGTTTCATAGAAAAAGTTTGAAAAATATCATTCAGGAGGTAACTTATGATTAGCAGAGGGTGTACTGCAATCCTGCAGGATAGTAGCGAGATGAGGACTGTTGACCTTCGTGCTAAACTCCCTCTCAGCGCGCGTGTCGGTTATTCAGCGTTAAGGAAGATCTTGAACATCATGTGAACTCTAACTTTAAAGTACAAAAGTTGTTTTTGCATAAATAAACTCTGCATATTAACATCTGTGGGGGCTTCCCTTAGAAACCCTTCAGACAGAGCCCAGTGTGTTCAGACATTAATTTATTTCTGCGATAGCTAAATACGTAGGACTTCATCAAAATGGATCGAAGCAGAAGGTTTATTTTTAAGATCGATGGAGTTCTGTAGTTCCCGACAGATACAATCAAGTAACTCAAAACAACTATTGTTCAACTGTCCCTTTGAGTTGCTCTGCAGTGTGACTCTTTCATGAAGGCTGAGATCCTGCAGTAACTGATTCCTAAAGTTTGTCCACGTTATGAGGGGGCGCCAGGAGGTGTGATGGGGGCGGCCGCCTGCTCCACTTTTAGTCTCCGTTTCATTAGTTTCTTCTTCTTTTTGTCTTCCTTTTCTATTTCAGCCACCATTTCCAAGAACTTGGAGCTGCGGGGGTCAACTGCGTAGCCAAACCGCTCACTGGCCTCTGCCAGCAGTTTAGAACGGCGGGCTTTCTCCTCCTTCTGCATGGTTTTGGTTTCACGCTTTTCTCTCCGCCAGTCGGCGACCATCTTAGGCATTTTGGCCATGTTAGCCGCAATGAGCTTCTCTCTGTGCAGGAAACAGAAAAGGTCAAGAAAAATTAATAAATGTTAATTCAATGTCCTCACCATGGGAAAAAGATTTTTTTAAAGATTTTTGCATGTTTTATTTCATTTATCAGTTTAATATCTCTCACCTTCAATATTTACCATAAAATTACAAATAGTTTGGTCATGTTTCTAAGCAGTAAAAGAGAAAAAAGTCAATTATAATTAGATTATCTTACCATTACTACTATCATAATAAAGGGAGTTCTCTTAACCGTTTTGGTGAAGATGCCTGTGTAGATTCAATGTTTTAGAAAACCATTTGATTCTTATTAAACTTTTTTAGTTAATTCTGTTTAGTAAGTCCTCACATTCTTTCTCAACCCCCCCAAAAAATTACTTATTGAAATTTCACAAGCCATCGTAGATGCCTCCTCCTCTGCAGCACCTTTAAAGTGTGGTGTTCCCCAGGGCTCCACCCTTGGTCCCATAATCTTTTGCATATACATGCAGCCACTGGGTCTTATTAGAAACCAGTGGCACACATTTTTTATAAGAAAGAATGACTCAAAATATGCTCAGCCAGACAGTTGAGCAGGGCGCTAAAGGGTCCATGTAGTGCGTGAAGCATTGTCAGATTATGTTGCGGCGACAATGGATTGCTGTGAACTTCGGTACAATTCATTCTTTTCAGAGAACAGACATGTTCTCACTGATCATTACAATTCCTGTTGATTTCATATCAGAAAGTTCAATTGTGACTATTTAAAAATATTCATATAATGCTCCAAAATATTAAAAGGCATCTCCCGAGTACATGAGAGTAATGTTCCTGCAGGGTCTTAACCTGGTTTAATTTGGATTAATGGAAATTTTGGCCTTAAAGTCACAGGTAATTTGAATGTTTGTTCTGGTTCAAAAAGACTTTGAAAATGATTATATCTTTTTTCTTGCTCTGTCTACCACATCCTCTGTGCGTTGCAGGAAATCGGAGTCCGATTTTCCCTCACACCGCATTCTTTTTCGCCAATATGTATGTTGATGTAGATCTTAAATTTAACTCCCTGAAACCTGCAGAAAGAAACCCTTTGCGAAGTCTAGAAGTTTTTGCGAAACAATATTAAACCATTTTAGAGTTATGTCCGAAAAACCCTAAGGGATTAATCCTACTCAAAGAAAGAGTCTCAGGTTCTACTTGTAACAATGGAGACTAAACAAATAGAACAAGAACAATGACAAAGGTCTCTCAAAAGTTAAAGGCACCACGTCACTACTTTTCTAACTCATCCTCTTGCTTGTTCGTACATGTGGATCTCAAGACTAGCATCTAGTAGAAATCTCTTGGAATCGAAAAAGCTCATTTGAAACACACTTTGTCTGCAAAATTCGAAACACCTGTATACACATAAATTCTCTTCAACACAAGAGTTTTTTGTTTATGGGACAACAAAAAACAATTTGAACCTGAATCAAACACGACCGAATACGGAGTATACGTTGTGCACAAATGTATCATCCATCCAATCCACTAATCTCTCCCCACTTATCAATATATAAACCTGTATCTATCTATCTATCCACCATCTCTCTAGCCCCCTGATGTCTGTCCGATAATGGACGCGTTGCAGTTAGCTAGCTTTACTTACTTTGTCAACCGTTTTTTATTTTCCTCCTTCTCCTTGGCCTCAACATTCTTCAGAATCACCTCCAATGGGGGATGCCACTCGTTCTCCTCCGCTATGATCTTGTCCAACTCTTCATTACTGGGCCACAGAGACGCAGGATCGATGCCCGAGTCTGAGCCGTATCGGCCGTACAGCTTCCTGTCATAGCGGGCAGTCTTCTGCCATTCCGGCGTCTTTTCGCTGTCCTTGTCCGGAATATAAGGTTCACGGAGGTTCAGTTTTAAAGGTCTGGGGTTATAAGAAGCTGTCTGTAACAAAAGCCCACTGTGATATATTGCATTGAGTCCACATTTCACAGATGAAAGTCCATTTAACCACCTACTCATCAACGCTGTCCTCCTGCATAACATTGACGCCGCCATGTTTCTGCCTACCGCCAAGGACCAGTAGGTATGAGAGAGGTGGCCACAGCAGTGCCTGTTCTCAATGGCAGAGGGGTCCTTTGAAAGAAGAAGAACACGGTTGCGTGCAGCGTTACAAAACAAGATAAGATAAACCTTTATTGGTCCCACAACGGGGAAATTGCAGAGTGATATTATGCAATAGCAGCCAACAAAAAAAGAGTAGATATTGGACTGTTTGTATAAATCAAGAGATTCTTGTACTAGTTTTTAAATTCACTAGTGCCTGAATATAAATGTCAAATTTTTTATTATTTATATGACAATAATTAAAATACCGGCTAATCACAATTATTTGATTTTAACACAATTATTTAACCTAATCATTACAGTTACATCATTAATCTGTATGCAACAATACAATGCTGGATGACACATAAATGTCATATTTCAACGCTATGTCCAAGACATTTTCCGCTGAAGTTTGACTGCTTCTCGCCGATGACGTCAACTGGCTGCTCTTATACTATTCATCTGGTTTCCTTTTAGTGAAAATTCACAAATATGAGATTTTTTTTAAAATACTGCACACATTCATTTATGGAAAATTGTGCTGATAGCAAAATTGACATTTCTTCCATGATTTACATTCTGACGAAAACCACAATTAGTGAAATGTGTTTTTCTGAAATAGCCATCAAACCAACCATGATACTGAGAGAAATATGAAGAATTGTTGTGCTTTCATCTAAGGGTGTTCTGCTGGAAAATTTCTCTGTTTCCTAACGTTTACAAAAAATAAACATGAGGATATTTTAGAGATAAATTGATAGAAGGTTATTATTAGCTGCAGCTCTATTGGACTTTAAGAAACATTAGTAGTCAGAGTGTCAAAGTATTTTAATGCTATTTTATAGCCCTTCATCCTTCATTTCTAACTAGTGAATTCCCAAAGTGCAGATTCTCAGCTTGTTTTTTTTTTTTTTATTACTGCCAGTTTCAAAGTATTTAACGATAGTGATGATTTAATGGCATGACCTTTATTACATGTATGTAAGTTCAGACAATATATTTTGAACAAATGATGTAAAACAAGGTAGGAAAATATTTGTCATCTTGTAAATCGTAATCAGCAAATATGCATTTTTGATATATAAACTGTATATCGTCGAAAAAAGTGGGAAATGTGCATTCCAAAAAATACAAATCTTTAAAGGAATGCATACAAAAAGAAAAAACGTTTATATGTAATTTTTATATACAATAATTATTTACACTTAAAATATCAGCAGCTCTGGTTGCCAGAATTTCACTTTAAAAAAATATGATGTTTAGCATGTACAAAACATAATGGTAAATTATAAACCAGATATACTGTAAACCTCATTATATGGACATTGAATAAATTTACAGAAAATTACAACAACAAAAAAGTTACCATGAAATCAACAGTTTTTCACAAATACACACCATATTCCTAACATTTTATTTCTGTAAAAATGACTGGATAGTACAGTAAATTTAAATGTACACGCCAATTTAGACAGAATAAAACTTTATTGGTTATTACCTGCATGTGACTTTATGGTATTTTTTCTGTTATTCTATATAAAGTTTGTATATTCACTGTAAAATCCTGTTTGTAGCCGTTATATTATAACCATAATAATTAACATTATTTATTGTTTTGTTTTTTTAATAGTAATTCACTAATTCATACTGTTTTAAATTTTCCCTTCATCTTTTTTAGTTGCCATTTCAGTTTCTTAACTGCAATTTTAAAATTTTAGTTTTGTACAGTGCGGATGTGTACCCGCTTTCTTATTGGGGCCATAGTTGGGGGTCGTCATCTATTACCACTGGCAGCAGCCTCCTGCAGTCCCTGATGTTTACTTGATGGTCCGGCGTGGTCAGGGCCGGACTAGTGCTGGATGTCGGGACGAAGCCCCGGCAGCCAAACCTCTACTTGACGTCTCTGCAGCCATGCTGCTCCGTTTCAGCTGCCCTCTCAGCATACCAGCCTCTTCCTCTCATGTGCCTCTCCAACATTTACCCCTTTTAGAATGTTTAGATTAATTTGAGAACTTCTTCATAACAAGTTATGTTCCATGACTGTTCGCTTTACTTTGAACGCCGGGAATTATGATGTCAAAATGTCAAAAGGTTCAGAGCTGGTAAATTATTCACATTGCTAAATTAATGGTTTTCAAAGGCGCTCTCCTCGACTCCCAGGAGTTAAATTCACTGTGGATGTTTTCCACTTAGCATCCCTGTTGACTTTGGAAGCTGTCGTGAGCAGGTGGGCTGTTACCAGAGCACCAGAGGAAGAAGGAGACTCTTTTTTTACAGCTTCCTCCAACATTTGGGTGTGGAAATAAGTCATTTTTAGCTCCGCCTCCTCCGTCCTCCAGCCTCTCTTGACTTTTAAATTTGATTTCTTTTCAAGAAGCAGCGACATGACAAATGGAGTTGCTTTGGAGTGCAGCACTTACAGACACAGATGTCATCGCTTTTGTTTCGTGGGAGTGCGCAGAGCTCTCCATCGTCATTAAAGATTCAGGGTTCCCATGGCAGGGGGAGCACCAGGCTGGAGGAGGTGGGGGCGGCCATGACAGAAGCTTAATTTGGCTTAGGAACGATCTGGTGCCAAGCCTGGAGCTTTAGGGATCACATCAACGTCAGTCACAGGCAAATGGGCTTGTTAGCAGTTAGAGATAAGAGGATGGCGGCAAAGTGACATGTCTATTTCTGAGTGAGTGTTTGGATACACTCAAAAAAAATATTTGTGATGTGAAAATGTTCAGAATGCATGAGCATTTCCAAAGTGTGCTGGTGTTGCAAGGAAATGGTTGTGATGTACGGCAATAGTGCAACCGGACTTTAATATCAGAGGGTTCAATTTCTATCTGTGGCTATACTGTAAAAATATTGCAGAAATTAACGTTAAAGTCCACAAATTCATTCTTATTCCTGGAAGATACACTGACCTTTAATCATTATACAGCACAAAAAAACATTTTTACAGTTTTAATATACATTCATTCATTCATTCATTCATTCATTATCTACCGCTTATCCAGTTCAGGGTCACAGATGGGCTGGAGCCTATCCCAGCTAACAACGGGTGAGAGGCAGGGTACACCCTGGACAAGTCGCCAGTTCATCGCATGGAAGACACACATAGAGACACACAACCACACACACTTACGGGCAATTTTTGATGTCATCAATTCACCTATATCACATGTTTTTGGACTGTGGGAGGAAGCCGGAGTTCCCGGATAGAACCCACGCAGACACAGGGAGAACATGCAAACTCCACACAGAAAGGCCGGCAGACGGGGATTCGAACCCGGTACCTTCTTGCTGTGAGGCAAGTTTTAATATACAGAAAACTAAAATATAAATGTTGATAAAATGACACAATGTCATTAAGTTGTAATAACCCTAAAATTAACGCTGTCTTAATTACACATTGGGCTGATAAACATCCACACTTTCAAGATTAAATATTTCACCTGTAAGCAAGAACATAGGTTTATCTCCACCGAAGCAAGACGTTGAAATTATGGTATGTATTTGGTCAGAATGCTGTTTTCAAAGTAAAAATATACGTAAAAATAGACAGTTCTTTACTGTCTATGTTATTTCCTTGTAATCCGCCTCTTCACATGTGATATAGGCACAATGTGCTTTAACTGAAATTTCAGCAGGTGGTGCTAAAATATTTTCAAAGTAAATGATCAGGCAATGATGTCAGCTATGTTAATACACTTTCTTCCGCTTCTCCAGGGTCGGGCGTGGCGGCAGCAGGGATCCCAGGTTGATAATAACAATAATAGTAATATATCTTCTAGCTATAGCTTATGGGGGAATACTTAACAATAATAATAATAATAATTGTTGTAATCATCATCATGATCATCTTGTAATCAGTGGACAAATCAAGCAGGTCCACAGCAGCAGATGCAGCCATCAACCATGTGACCTTGCAGTGTGACAAAGCCCAAAGACTCCAGGGAAGAAGTTAAGTTAGCAACATGCAATAATCCTAATCAGACCAGGCTTTCCCCGGAAAGTTCACCAAGTGTCTATCAGGCCAGCGTCGTTTGCTGGACACCCCCTCGACAACCAGTGGTTGAACGATGACCAGCGGCTAAACATAGTTTTTGAACTGAGATATGATCAGATAGATGAGATGAGTTGAGATACATGATAAACAGTGTCAATAAAACTAATAAAATTATAAGAGATGGATAGATAGATAGATAGATAGATAGATAGATAGATAGATAGATAGATTGTAGTGGTTTAAAATTTCCAATATATATCTGAGCCACACTGGACAACAGGCTGAGATGATAAGACTAGATGAGATTACATGAACTTACATTAGATAACATGATATGTGAGTTAAAATGAGATGAGGCAGGTACAAAAAGGTATCATAGCGGAAAATAGCTGAGATACATGAAATTATGTTGGCAAGTATGATATGTGATGCGAGGAGATGAGGTCCCATGTGTTTAGATGAGATGAGAAAAGATAACATAGATGATTTTTTATCTGCTTTTGCTATGTAGCACTTTGATATTTGATCCAAATGTAAAGTGCATTATAAATTAAATGTATTATTATTATTATTATTATTATGAGACTACATGTGAAATGTAGATATTGACAAAGACAAGATGTAGTTGAGTTTGTTTTTTAGAGAACCAGGAATTCAAAATTGATGAACGTTAAATGTCTATTGAAAAACATATATATTTTAAATGTATGATATTATGTCAGTGTCCACTAGATATCCCTTGTGATAGTGCAATAACTGATTTTCACGTTTGATTCCCTCATAGACCTTAATGCGAGGAAGCACTGGATTGATTTGGGGAAAGAACAGTTGTATATTTCCGACACTAGGGGGAGTTTTAGCTCCAAAAGTTCTCCAGACATAATTTCTCAACCATTTTTAGTCCAAATTTGGTGCATGTGAATTGACTATATCTTGTTTATATTATATCTAACCCATATTTTAATCAAATAGTTTACTAGTTTACTCATTCAGGGAAATAGTTTTAACGAAAAATACTGTGGAAATAACACTACATTTAATTTGAAGGGTTTCGATCAGGGGGATTGCTCAAACAACGAAGGGGAAGGGAGTCTTTTTGGGGATATACCCTTGTTGTTTACAGTTTACAGTGTAGTCACAGTTGTGAACTGAAGACTCCAGTATCACCGTCCATCACACCCATTGGCTTGCAATTCCAGCGCTTGCGTTTATAAATGTTTGGTTTCATTTAAATAAACAGTGCAGGAATGAAAGTCATGCAGAGAGCCATGAAAACAAAACAATCTTTCACGTCCATGTAGAGAAATCAGATAGATTATCTATCATAAAGAAAAACTATGTTGCACAAACAGAACCGGGGTTCGGGGTGTTGTCTTACCCATGAAGCGTTTTGCCAGACCAGAGTTACTGTTTGTTGTCACAAAGAAGAAATCATAATAAATTGAATCTAAATGAACCACACTCTGGTTGGCCTTCAACAATGACGGGGCTTAACTCTGAATTTTTTGGCAGCCAGAATTAGATTTGTCAGCATTTCTCTAGAACAAGGGATGAGGACAAAATCCAAATAAAAGAGAGCTGAGACCAAAAATATCTCCGTTTCCTGCTAATGAGATCAAACTGCGGCTTTACCGCACAGAGTAAGAGCGAGAGAGAAAAAAAAAAATCCCGGTTGGTGATGACTTACAGCTGAAACGACAGATAAATCAATATTCCAAAGGTAACTAATGCTGTCCTTGGCAGGATGGATGCTCATTTTTCTAAGATAACCCCAGAAATGTAAACTCTGCACATTTGTGTGGATTCATCAAATTTTAAGTTCCGTCACGTTTGCAACAAAGCCAAGAGGAGAGAAGTCGTGTGCAGCTTCTTTCTTCTTCTTTTTCCCAGAGTCACAGCTGTGATCACTCTCTGCAGGCTGCTTTTTAAACACCCCAAACGCCCCCCACTAATGTTAAACTTGGACTTGGCCCAACTTAGAATTGCCAGCGTAAGCGGTCCTGTGAAGGGGGCGATGGTGCGGCAGAGGGGTTGATCTATGGGCGAGGGAGAGCAGAAGATGGCGAGCTTTCAGTGGGGGGCAGGGGAGTGTTTTACGGTAATGGATGCAGCACATGGAGATCCGGTTAGAGATAGGTTTGGAGCGCGACAGGGGGTTTGGAGTGGGGCGTCTCAGTGCCTTGCTGCATTCTCCACTGAGTTTGTGGGGAGAGAAGGAGGCACTGGTAGCTCTGGCTCCCTGACAGATTCATCCACCTGGGTTGAGGTGTAGCCGCCGGAGAGCATTTTTTAAAATTTCCTCCTGCAGGAACTCTCTGAACTCCCTCTGCGTTCTAACCAAATTACTTTGCATCACATATATTTATATCTCACACTCATGTACATACCTGAAGAGAAACACATCCCATAAACACACACACTAGGTTTACATAAAGATTTGGCCTGGGCTCCCACTCCATAATGGCTCTGGATTCCCGCGATGGTAAACAACTGCGCCACAGATTTTTTTCAAACCAACGTTCGCGGGTAAAGAAAAGATTGAGGTTTATAAAATATGAGCAATTGCTCAACATCATCACCCCCCCCCCGCCCCCAGCCCTCCCTCCCTCTCTTCTTTGGGAGTGCTCAGGCTGGGGCGGCCACAAACCAGAGTCCTAATGAGATGATGAATGGGAGCATACGGAGTGATGGAGGCGCCACGTCCACTGGTGACTGCTAATTTTAAGGGGGGATTCATCAAATGTGGCCTTGCACCGAGAACCACCTTCGTGTTACTGTGCTGGGGTGCAGTGAAGATGAATGGAGGTAATTATCAGTTCTACCTGCTCACACCCATCCTCCCCTTTTTCCGTGGCCGCCTGCTGTTCCAGGGCTCGTAATCTGTCCGCATGATGAGCCGCAGCTCAAATCAAGCTCCTCTTTTCACCGAGAGATCTCAATTGAGTCTGAAGTGACAGATTATTCTACATTATACTAATGTACCGGCATTGTTAGTCTCGTCTGACACAAAATGCCTGAGTGCCACACTGAATGTCTCATTCTGCACATTCGCACTAAATGATCTAATCACCAGGCTTTCTCCGCCGAGACAGTCGGACTATAAGTGCCGTCATTTGCTGCAGAAAGCTATTACTGTTTGCATTTCCAGTTGGCATTGTTGTCGAATGTCATGGGCGTCCCGGAAAACTTCAGCCAGAAGAACTGAATATGCTGTCTGCCCATTAAAAGAGGAGTGACCATCAGTTATGGATGATATGGACCTTCACGGTGCTGGGGATTAACTCTCCTCACTGGCACAAACATCAGCGATTGATTGATGTTTTTCTCTTGAGTCTGAGAGCAAAATCTGCCCCCTCGCTAACAAAGACTGTTCAAATATTGTTTGATCTCGCAGTAACTGGGCCCTAAAGTGGGGCGAGAAATGCGCAGGAGTTAGAACACAAAACAACATCCTGGACGCAGAGGTGCAGGACAAACAGCTTTCAACTCTTTCAGCTAGCTCGATAGTTAACCAGTGGAAGGTAGCTTGGTGACAAAAGTTTCACTTGGATGCTTTAAAAATCTGTGCCTTCCATTAGCTATTTTATGTTAAGCCTCACTAATTACATACGAACTACTAGGCCTACACTGTCAACCCAGACCGCAAAGGTATCTCCCTGAAAAGCCCCATTGAGTTAAAGGAAAAATCAGAAATACTAAGGAGCCACATGCGATACTGTTAGTCAGCCATACTTCTCCTTTTTACATTTAGAAAACTAGAATTTTAGCTGTGAAATAGAAGAACAAGGCAAGCTCCTTGTTTTATACCTGGATCATCTTCTGGTGAAAATGCAGACTTTGCATCTGAAGCATATCGACTTCAAACATAATGACATATATGGTTTGGATTTGTTATATTTATAGTTTGAGCTTGAACAATGAATCAGTCGGATGGATGCAAGGTTTTTAAGCCTTGGAGCAGGTGTCAGCTTTATTAGCTCGTTAGCTGCAGCTGATAAAATCTGTCGATGGTTTTAATCATTTCAGGCATTTGGATAATGAATGAATAAATGGATAAATGGAAGGAAAAAAACAACAGATGTCTGACTTTTTACCTGACTTCCCCTCGCCTGCCACGCGATTCCAACTCTGATCATAAGATCCTGGGCGATGTTGAGGTGTTCCCAGGCCAGATGAGCTATACGGTCCCTCCAGAGTTCTGGGTTTATTCCAGGTTCTCCTCCCACTTGGTCTGCATGAAAAACCTCCTAAGGGGGGTATCCTAATCAGATGCCCGAACCTCCTCAATTGGTTCGTTTAGATGAGAAGGAGCACCCTATCTATGTCAGAGATCTGCACCCTATCTCTAAGGCTGAGCCTAGGCCCCCTATGAAGGAAACTTATTTCAGCTACTCGTATCCTTGATTCTTTCTGTCATTCCTCAGTCCTCATGACCGTAGGTGAGAGTTGGACCGTAGATGTATTTGACTTTGACTTTTAATTGATGTATTGGTAAATTCAGAGCTGGAGAGTGTTGCTGGGTAGAGGGATTCTTGGAAAACCCTTCTTTTCCTGCCGCCACCTTGACCCAACCTCGGAAAAGCCGAAGAAAATGATTGAACGAATGAATGGCTGGGCGCCATGGACAAAGACCGAGCCACCAGACACGCGTTAATGAACTCCCCTCACATGTCTAGTTCTAGAAAAGGTTCTGCTATGTTCTATGCTTCTTCAAATTATAGAACTGTAAACTTTTGAAAATGGGACATTTTTAATGTCGACACAACAACAACAAGAACAATTGACTACCTAGTTTTGTATTTGCTGCAGACACTGTTGCGTTTGTTCTACTCGTCCAGCAAACTCTAGATCATCTAGGCTCCGGGTCCGTGTCAAGGCTTTGGATTATTGACATATTGCGTAGCCAATCAGAGAGCCAGTCTAAACAGCTACGCCTTGACAGGATGTAAGTGAGGAAGCAAGGATGTTCACAAGAAACGCGCTTGCACACTTTTGACGCATTGTGTAGTTTTGTTTGAGCACAAATAAGCCGTGTGGTGAGCCACAATCTTCTTCTGTTGTGTTGATTTTTGAAGTACTACCAACTACTGGCCTAGCATACAGACTAAAATGCAGAACTTTTAAAAACAGCAAGAAATTTTTTTCAGGCATCAGTCCGACCCCATACCTGGGACCACTTTGCCTTCGGTGACCTAATGGGAGGCTAAAGCTCTGGACAACACGGCTCTCAAAATCACAGAGGCATTGAGATCCCACCCACAACCTTAGGGTGGCGCTTCTCTTCAGGGTAAACCAACAACCTTTGTCATTTCAAGCTGCATACGTGCCACACAAAAAGAAAAAGCTACGACAATTACTAAAGTTGAATTACTGAAGGGAATCTAATCATCGCTGCTGAGTCACCGCCTGTGCACATATATACATTCATTACATCTTCACACACATGTGTTAACAAATGTGCCAGTCTTTTGGGAGGTTTTGGGGGTGGCAGAATAAAGGAGGGAGGGGGCTACATGTGGCATCAGCCTGGCACAGACATCCTTCCCGCTGCTCCCTTAGCTACGCCGGCGCCATCTGTCATCTGCGTGAACATCTGCAAACCCAAGGTGCCCTTGTCACCCAATGTTAGAGCAGTATGTTTGGCTTTTCCATGAAGGAAGCCTGGAGTGATCTCCAGAATAAAACCCATTAGGCTGACTGGTGCGGTGGTGAATCAGCTGGGTTGAAAAGGAACATTAAATAGTTGGATTTCTCCTCCGGCAACTCTTCCTGCATGTGTGCCGCGCCTGGCTATCATGACATCACATCTACGAACAAACATTATGGCCCGAGTTTTCTGTTTCATTAGGAGACTTGGCTCTATGGATGTAGGAAGTAGGGGTGCAGAGACGGGTGGCAGCAACCTCTAAAATCAAGCGTACGCCATCAGTTAATTAAAAAAAAGTTCAATTTAATGAGAGGGTCTAGTCCCTAGCTGGTAATATTAGATTAGTTTACATATTATAGGACCCCATAAGCTCCCACACATTGAATACATGGTTTGATCTGATTAAACGGAACCAACTGAAAAGAGAAGTGGAAAAAGGGAAGCTCTTTTGCCTATAATGAGATATTTAACCCTTTAATGTGACCTAGTTACAGCATGTATATGCTAAAGAGTAAGGGTCCGGTGATGGAACCCTGGGGGATACCACAGGTCATCGGAGCCACCAAGGAGGAGGCATTAAGCATGCGGCTTTGAGAAGGTCCAATTCAATAAGTAGGATATTTTTAGCATGTTATAGCATGTGATGACTCACTAAACAGAATTATGTACCTTGATACAACCAAAAAAAGTTAAAAAGTCGAATAGGTTTCTAAAAACATTCTTATATATATATTTCACCTATGTCTGATCGCAAATTGGGAAATTCACAAATTCTTTTAACTATTTATAAACATGCTTTACCTAACAATTTTCTCTCTATATATTTTTTTTTTGCATATTTAAGCAAAGACTAAATGACCAAACCTTCAGTATTCGGTATACAAAAAAAGAATCACAGCGATAATAATGTATGATAATAAACTTGGAAACGTATTTGTATGAGTTATAAGAACCTAAAAGACAGATATGAATCAGGAACGTCGGGAAGAACATGTTAGTTCACTGAACTGGACTCTACTTCACATGTTGTTCCTCTTCTTTGTCTACGCCTTTAATGCTTGACCTCAGTTTTGTTGCATACGAATAGTTGGAAGCAAAATTACTGAATATTAGGTTTATTGGCAAAATATGCTTTAAATCACTTCTTTTAAAACAAAATCATGTCACACAGTCAGAATGTTTCAGTGAAGATATTTTTTAGATGCTTTTCCTGCAATCGTAAAAAAAAGTCACATCATTTCAGGCTTTTAGGCGTAGAGATTTTGAGATGATGTTCGGTGAAACGCTCAGACAACCTATCCCAGCTGGCAAAGGATGTCAGACTCATTGAACAGACGCTCAATTTTAGTTTGAAATGGAAATCGGATTAATGTCCAAACCCAACGTTTGCTTGACGTGAGCTGTCACGGCTGGACAGGCGTTGGATGTTGACCCAGCTGACTGTGAGTGTGAGGTGGGGTGAACCCTGAGCAAATCACCGCTTCATTGCAGCTACAGGCGCGTTTAGAGTCACTGCTGCCAGGTTGGATTCAAACCCATAAACACTGTGTTTTGTTGCTGTGAGACGAGTACGCTCAGTAAACACTGCCGTGCTTTTGTAAGTATTTAGTATGTGAATTACTTTAACCACTAAAAAACTAGCTAAAGAAATACATAAATATGACATTTCTCCAGAGCTGTTTTGCTTCTTCGGATGTTGAAAACCTGCAGTGAGTAAAGCAGTGGTCTCTGCATCATCATCATCATCATCATCATCATAATCATCGTCATCTTCAATCACCATCAATCATCATCATCATCATAAATCATCATCATCATCATCTTCTTCTTCTTCTGGCTGTTCCTTTTCGAGGTCGCAACAGCAGATAATCTGTTTCCGTCCATAGTTAACGTCGCTAGCCTGCTGCAGCCCCATTGGATCCAGTGCGGAAATCAGGGTCCGCATATAGATTTGGCAAAGGTTCTACGCCGGATCGCCTTTCTGGTTAATGTATCCTCATTTAGCCGGGCTCAGGACGGGCGCTAGAAGTCCTCTGATTTGTGACTCCTTCATTTGTCTTCCAGCAGAAGCTTCTGTGACAGCATGTTGGGACTATGTGAAATAGTGATTGGTGTAAATTGCTATGTCGTGAATGATCTTGTTGATTCAAATTTATGCAAACAGAACAGAAGTTAGACCGTCAAGACTACATTGACAGATTTCAAGAATCCATGATATCTCCACCTTCCTTCCTCCACTGTCTCTTACTCTTCAAAAAAAAACAGATGGCTTCTACCGCCCTCGGTTAAAACCTGCTGACTGTGCGCTCCAGCTTACAACAAAAAACTGAAACCATGTTCAAATTAGGCATTTTATCAGGCTACGTGGCGGCACCAGGAGAAATATCTGTAAAAGAAAAAAACCAGAACTTACTACTGTTCCTCAGAGCTGATTAACTGGAGATGCTTTCAGATATGGCCTTGGCGCTGGCAGATGAATTGCTGTGCTAAGACTGGACAGAGTATTATTCGCCGCTGGAGCTCTCTGAAGAGTGTTACTCTAATGCATCTGGTGCTGATCTGGATTACAGCAACAAGATCAGAACAATATGCTCATTGTCCACCACGCAGGGATATAATCTCAAGGATTACTCTCTGATGGAAGCGGAACCGGCCTCTCTGGACGGTACAGAGTGATACGGGAGAGGATTCCTCTCTGAGATTCTCTGATCTCTCACGCTCCAGAGTTTTATTCCAATTGTCCCCCCCTTTGTGCCCTCCACACGGAGCTGGACGCAGCAGCAGGCCGAGCTGCGATTCCCACAGCTGCCTCTCCAAAAGAAATGGGCAAACACGCACCAGCGCCAAGCTCGCCGCCATCTGCTGCGTGAAAGAGTGAGGATGATGTCGACAAGTTCGCTGCAAATTCAAAACAGCAGCTGAGGGAACACACAGGGTGGCATCGGCGCCGCCCCACAGCTGACACAATGGGCTCCGTCAGAATCCCTGATGGTTTCACACACGCTCAGCGAATGTTGACCCAAAATCAAACAAATCAGAACCTGTTTCTAATTCTATTAAATAAAAAGAAGCATTCATGGAGAGAGGAAATCACTCAAATGGATACTGTGAAAAAGTATTTGATCCCTCCTTTTAACATAACACAGATTACTTCTCATCCACTCAGAAGTGGACTCACAGACTGAAGACATTCTCCTTCAGAATGTTCTGGTAGAGCTCAGAATTTATGTTTCACCCTACATGATGGCGAGTCGTCCTGGTTCTGAAGCAGCAGATCATCTCCAGAACATTCTACTGCCACCTCCATGTTGGAGCGTAGGTCTGATGTTATTCCCATGGATTGCTGTGTTTTGTTCTTCTTGGTTTGCAGTGACTTCCTCCCAACCACTCCTCCATGATGCTATTTTTATGTCCAGGATCTTTTGGAATAATGGAGCCACCTTTATTGAGGGAAGAGATGCATGCAGGTTCTTGGATGTTTTCCTGAATTGGATCACTCATCCTCATCTCCTTCACCGTACTCTTGGAGAAATTTTTGGAGGTCCTATTCTGTGAAAGTTCACTAATGTTCCAGGTGTTCCACATTTGTAGACAGTGTGTCTCACTCTGGATCTGTTGAGTCGCAGAACCTTAGAAACAGCTTTAGAACCCTTCCCACACTGATTGATTTCGATCACGTTCTTTTTTAAAAAATTTTGGCATAGTGTGCTACTGGTGAGACCTAGGAGCCAACTTCATACATCTGAGGATGGTGTACTGAAGTGATGTTGTGAATGAACAGGGCTGGTTCTGATGGAGTCTAGTCCAGCTGGAACCAGTTCTCAATGCAGTTTGGTAGTTTTTAGGATTTAGTCTTGAAATGGGCGGAGCTTCTTTCAAACAGACCTAGTTGGTGTTGGAGAACCTTTTTGGTTCAGCAAATAAAAAAAGTTTATTTAGGTTATTTTGAGTTGAATTTTGTTTGAAGTTCTAATGCGGTTCAGTCTGAGATCCACACAGACGAGAAACCAGTAGGGGATCCATTATTTTTTCACAGCAGTGGAAACCTAGAAGTAAAGTAACAAACTATGAGGGCTGTGAATTCTTTCTGGACCACGATGACTATATAAGGCTGTGAATTTGTAACTAAGCCTCCTGTTGCTTCTTTTTCCCTCCGTGAATGGAAAAACAGACCTCCACTCTTTGTGAGCAGGTTATACGTTTTGGAAAGCCTTGCAAAGTGCTCTGTGAGAAAATGTGCCCTTAAATAACAGCAGAAAAAGAGGAATAGGTATCAAGCAGGCGTAGAACTGAGCATACAAAACAGAAACCAAACAAACACCCTGGGAGCCCGACATTCAAGCGCGGCCAAGAGGAGCCCGTTGGAGAGGGCTGCCTTTGAAAAGAGCACCTGCATGCTGTAAGAGCCTGCAAAACAAAAACGTCCAGCCTCAGCGACTCTGAACAACTCTGACAGTCACTGGTTTTTATTTCATGTCCGCTTACTTGCAATTCGTCACCAGACTTGTTTACTTTTCTTTCCGTTCATTTGGAGCTCACCTTTGTCTGAACGGGTTCATTAGCAGCGGCCTCATTCCGGGAAGAAATCAGGAGGTCTAAGCTCCATATTTCTGAACCGTGCGACATGTCTCAGGCGCCGCACTCTAAATGAGGCTTGGCCCCATTTCTCACAGGGGAGGCTGTGGAGAGAGGAGCCAACAATGTGTTTTTACTTTTATGTATTTTCATAAGTCCTCTAGTTGGCCACTAAAATTGATATTTTTCCACAAGAAACTGCATTGTTTCCAAAAAGGAAATATACTTGTGCTAAAAATAAACACCCTGACTGTCTCACAGGAGGGTTTGGGCGACAGGCTCGCAACCCATTCCATGCAGGATTCCACGGAGTTCCACACATGGCAGCCGCTGTCTCTCAGTTCCCTTACAGACAGAACTGATAAACAGTGTGTGCAGTGATGGACCCACTACAGTGAAATTAAGATGTTTAAGTCTCTTAAGCTGTTCTGTTTGTTGGTTAATTTAAATGGAGTATCTCCTGAGTCAGAATATGAAGGGCAGTAGTCTTAAAGAGCCGTGGGGTGTCGCTATTGTGCTGTTTAGTGCCTATGTAAATTTGAAATATGGCTGTTTGTCCTTTACAGGACACCATAGGTCAGAGTTTTGTCCGGGAGGCGGGCATATTGGGTTAATGTTTACTATCTCTCCCAAAGTAAGCAGTAGTAATGGTGGCGCAAAACATTTGTTTACAAGAAAAAGGACGCAGAGAGCCTCCGTTAAGAACAGTACGCGAGGTTTGGGAAAAATTCATGCAGATTTCTCTGCTAACATCTGAGTTATTGTCAGCCTTTTAATCTACCAACAACTCCAACAAACCCTTTGACTATATCTCAAATATTCTGTAGTTGCTCGTCTCTTGCGCCTTCCACTTCAGCGTCTCTGTTCAGCACTGGGAGGCCAAGCTCCAGCCCCAAAGGAGCATCAAATGAAGGTCACTATTCCAAAAGGCTTATTATTTTTAAAGGTGAAATATTATACACCTTCTACAAAAGTGAATATCATTTCAAATTATCTTAATAAAATGTCTGTGATGCTGGTTGGTTAAAATTCCCTTCTGGATGATAAATTTTTTTTCTCCTCCATTATGCTCTTACAAACTTATTCTAAGCAACCTGATTAAAGGTGCCAGAAATTAGGCGCTTTCCTCTTCCTGGAGGCGTGCTGAATGGGCGTGCTAGCATCGGCAGCACTCGCGCTCTGAGTGACACACCGTGCTGAGAAACACCGCTCTTTCGAAAATATGAACCCAAGTTGTATACTAAGTCAAACCCAGGACTCCAGACGCTGCAGAATGTTTCTAGCTAATTAGCTTACAAAGATGTCAAATTTTACATACAGTATCTTTCTGTGTGATTCTACGTCAACAACATGCTAACAGGATAGAGCTAGATATGCAGAGATGGTTCAATTTAAATCTTTATACAGAGAATTAACATTCTAAAATAACGTTATAAAACGTGATAAATAGTAGTGACTCCAGTTTGGACTGTGTGTATAGCTTGTTTGGTTTATGAGATCTAATATATAGATGGAGGCACAGACAATTTTATTACAGCAACAGGTACAAACAAAGGTGCAAACTACAGCAGTAAAAACAATAGACAAAGAAAAAACAAATATGTATATATAATAGGCTTACTTCAGTGTCATAAAGGTGCAAGTTTAGCAAGGAAATGGAAAAAGGAAATAGTGGCATATCCTGGGTAGTTGTAGCATAATAAAATTATAAAATTAAAAATAGATATAAAATTTTAATATATATATAAATGTATATATATATATATATATATATCTTGCGTGGCTAACGCAACCCCCGACCTGAATAAACTTGATGGAGGGCAGATAGATTCATTATTACAGACATTTAGTTTTGAAGATATTGATAACATCAAGACATCTTCTTTAGTAGCTTTAATATCAAATATTCACAGATGTCATAGAAGAAACTTCCGATTAAAAAAACAAATCAGAATTGTAGAGCAATGCAAAGACTTTGCTTGGATGTGAGGAAGGTCTGCGGTGGGAGATATTTGAGGTGTACGGTTGGAGAATGTCATTCAGATAACTTATGAAGTGAAAGCAGGTTCAATCTGATTCTCAGTCCTGTCTTGACTTAAACTAATAATATGACGAATGACCGACGGATGTCTGACAGCTCTGCTTCAGGCTGTTCCCTTTAGGGGTCGCCACAGCATCATCTAATTCCATCTTGTCTTGTTCTCTGCATCTTCCTCTTTCACAACAACCAACTGCTTGTCCTCTCTCACCAAATCCAGAACCCTCCTCTTTAGTCTTCCCCTTTTTCTCCTGCCGGGCAACTCCATCTCCAGAATTCTTCTAACAGCAGATCCACTATCACTATTCTTCACGTGTCCAAACCATCTCAATCTGGCCTCTCTGAATTGTCTCCAAGACGTCTAACCTGGGCTGTCCCTCTGATGTCTCTTTTCTAATCCTGTCCATCCTCCTCACTCCAAGAGAACATCTGAACCTCTTCAGCTCTGCCTCCTGTCTTCTGGTCGGAGGCATAGTCTCTAAACCATCCAGCAGAGCTGCTCTCACCACCATCTTGGAAACTGTTCCCTTCATTCCCGCTGCTACTCTTCTGTCACAGATAACTCATGACACCCTTCTCTACACACTCCACCCTGCCTGCATTCACTCCTTAACTTCTTTTCCACACTCCCTGTTGCTCTGAACAGCCTCTCCCTGCTC
Organism: Lophius piscatorius; assembly: GCA_009660295.1. Taxonomy (NCBI): domain Eukaryota; kingdom Metazoa; phylum Chordata; class Actinopteri; order Lophiiformes; family Lophiidae; genus Lophius; species Lophius piscatorius. Next base: position 1,286 of record VRLP01007127.1, on the reverse strand, counting down.
TCAATATCTGACCTCATCTGTCAGCTCTCAATCACCATAGTCAACAAGAAGGGGCCCAGGGCCGGTACCTGATGCAGTCCCACTTCCACTTTTAACCCATTTGTTACTCCTTCTGCACACCTCACCATTGTCATGCTGCTCTCATACATATCCTGCACAACTCTAACATACTTCTCTGTCACTCCAGACTTCCTCATGCAATCCCACAATTCCTCCGTCTGCACTCTGTCGTAGCCATTCTCTAAGTCCACAAAGACAAAATGCAACTTCTTCTGACCTTCTCTGAACTTCTCCATCAGAGCAAACATCTCATATGTAATGCTCTTTCTTGGCATGTAACCATCCTGCTGCTCTCAGATTGTCACCTCTTTTCTTCATCTAGCCTCCGCTACTCTGTCCCAGATCGTCATTGTGTGGCTCATCAGCTTTATGGCCCTGTAGTTGCTGCAGCTCTGAACATCATCCTTCTTCCTGAAAATCGGCACTATTACACCTTTACTCTCTTCAACAGGCATCCTCTCATTCTCCAAGACAGTCTTGAACAATCTAGTTAAATATCCAGTGTCCTCTCTCCTAGACATCTCCATACCTCCACTGGTATGTCATTGGGGCCAACCACTTTCCATTCTTCATCCTCTTCAAGGCTGCTCTCACTTCAACATTATTGATCCTCAGGATTTCTTGATTTACAATTCTCACACCTTCCGACTTTCTTCCTTAGTCTCTCAATATCTTCATTTATCAGTTCTGTAAAGTATTCTTTCAATCTTGCCCTCACACTTGCCCCGCTTGTAAGCACACTTCCATCTCTATCACTAATAACTCTAACCTGCTGCACATCCTTCCCATCTCCATCTTTCTGCCTCACCAATTGGTACAAATCCTTTTTTCTTTCCTTAGTGTCCAATCTCTCATATAACTTGTCCTAGGCCTCTCCTTTAGCTTTTACCAACTCACTCTTTGCCATACTTCGCATCTCCTTGTACTCCTGCCTACATCATACAAGTGTCATTATTTTCCTCCCTCCCTTCCTTCCTCCCTTATCAGCTTTTCCCTAGATACCAAGTCGTCCAGCAGTTCTTAACTAATAATAATAATAATAATACATTTAATTTATAATGCACTTTACATTTGGATCAAATCTCAAAGTGCTACAAAGCAAAAGCAGATAAAAGCATCAATAAAAAAATAAAATAATAACTATATAAAAGCCTGACCAAAAAGCAGCAATGTTAATTAAGGTTATAGGTTCTGCTAAAAAGGAAAGTTTTAAGTCCTTTTTTAAA
>VRLP01007126.1:0-23815 GCA_009660295.1 Lophius piscatorius | reverse complement strand
TAATAATAATAATACATTTAATTTATAATGCACTTTACATTTGAATCAAATCTCAAAGTGCTACAAAGTAAAAGCAGATAAAAGCATCAATAAAAGAATAAAAGAATAACTATATAAAAGCCTGACCAAAAAGCAGCAATGTTAATTAAAGTTATAGGTTCTGCTAAAAAGGAAAGTTTTAAGTCCTTTTTTAAATGTGTCAGTCGTCTGTGGAGCCCTCAGATGGTCAGGGAGGGCATTCCACAGACGAGGGGCAGCAGAACGGAAGGCCAGATCGCCCATGGTGCTGAGCTTAGTCCGGGGAAGGAGGAGGCGGTATGAGTGGGTAGAACGGAGGGATGGTGTTATTAGACTGTTATTTTATTGATGTTATTACATATGGACTGGGCATATGGACAATTATTCATTCATTCCTTATCAACCGCTTATCCTGTTCAGGGTCGCGGGGGGCTGGAGCTGTCCCGGCTGACATCAAGCTGGGTACACCCAGGACGAGCCGCCAGTTCATCAAAAAGCACATGGAGACACATAGCAACTCACAGTCATTCCTAAGGGAAATTGTAGTGTCACCAATTCACCTGCAGTATATTACATGTTTTTGGACTGTGTGAGGAAGCCGGAGTTCCCGGAGAGAACCCATGCAGACACAAGGAGAACAAGCAAAACACAGAAAGGCCGGCAGCGGTGGATTTGTACCCGGGACCTTCTCGGTGTGAGGCAGCAGCGCTAACCACTGATTTTTCCATTATCCGTTTATGATGATTAATATTCAAGATTCAACATTCTTTATTATTGGTCATTCTGCCCAGGAAACATAAAAGAACGAAATACAGTTCTCGGGTATGGGTAATAAATAAACAGCCTAAGCCAATGAAAGCATTATAAACCAATAAAAAAGATTAAACAGTCAGCCCTCAGGAAATACAGCAGTTTGAAATTGCAAAATAATCTATGGTTTTTAGGATTTAGCAAGACAGTGTGGAGCAGCTCATCATCAGTTCATCCGTCTGACAGCATCCAGCAAGAAACTGTTTTATTACTTAGATTACATTTATTATTATTGATATTGACAATATTGCGGAAATTCCTGGTCCCAGGTATAGTTTTCGATATAAATCAATAAAGGTGACGTAATCGGAGGTGGGCGGAGTTTACGTCCAGGCACCATGGCTTCGGTTGGACCCGAGGTGAGTGTGAGCTCTATAAACACTGAGCTTGTTTTACTTTCAGACGGATTTCAGTGCCTTGGAAACAGTGTAATGGCCGCGGCACCCACACATGACACGACAAACGGGAGAACTATCGGTTCCTGTAATTCGTTTTGTCGTAAACTGCCCGCTGCCAGCTTGGAGTCTCTAGCTTTTGTGCTGGACCGGAGGGCAACTGAGTGTGCAGGAAGATGCTTCGCCCCGGAACCTGAATGAAATGTCCGGGCGCATTGATAGTACTGCACGGTAGTTTGGTCATACATGGTCCAGACCTGCTTCACGGTCCAGCTTCTGTCCAGCTTTAGCGGTTCAAAATAAACTCATAGATGGATATGCATGCATGTTTGGCAGCTATTAATCGTGCTTTCCGACTTTTTTTTATTCCGCCGGTTTGCTTATCATTAAAGGGCGCACATGTGTAGCTAGCTGCTAGCAAACTGCTCCCTGTTTCAAATACACACGAAAAACGAATACTCGAAGATAACATCTTCTGACTCGAGACGTTATTATCGTCGTAATTAGGAACAACACGACTAGATTACCGGCTTTAATTTTATGTTGCCTTAAAATGTGAAGAGTGTTAGCTACATGGTAATTGCAGTTGCAGGCAAAGGAAGGCAGAAGTGGCAGTACCTCTATCTAGTCCCACTGTAAACATATGGCGCCAGATTCTAACTCGGGCTCGATGCTCATCGCATGATTATTTTTCACTTCACTTTTTCTTTTTAGGATTTAGTCTCCAGGTCTTTGCTTGTATTTGTTGGCTATATGCAGTTATTGTCAGGCCTCTCGGTCGGACAGTCAAGTGCTTTCTGCAACACTTTGCATCGTTGTTTCATCACAAATAATGGTGTAATAAAAACAAGTCGCTTGGCTACATTGTCATAGGAGTATATAAAGGTATCAACGAGTCCGTCTTAGTTTCTTTTTATAAATGCTCAAAATCCAGTGTTGTTCGACAGAGGTCGCTCTAACATAACGCTCTAACTGATATTATATCCGTTCTCAGCTGTTTCCACAGTACCTTGAATTGTAGCAAAGAAGTGGGGGCACATATGATGCAGCCACTTACTTGTAAACCAATAGTGTTGTCTTGCTGGACATGTGGGTTCAGCAATGTGGCGCAAATATGACGCCATGGATGTGTTCATAGTTTACGAGGGTGGTTTCAAAATGCCAAATCAATAAATAATGAAAAAACAACACACTGGTGTTATCAAGCTGTGCTGAAAGTTTTGCTATTAGGAAATCTTGCTGGTGTTGAATTGTGTTGTCTCCTCAAAACAATGGAGAAAAATGATTTTCTATTGTGCTCAGAGTATACCATTTGAAAACATTTCAACGTTTCATTTTGTCTGAACTTTTTTCGTGCAATTTGTGCGACGATTAGTATTCTATGGAATTGGGCGACATGGGCTACCCATCACTCCCCTCACACCTTAGTCAGCCTCGGGTAACCATGACCCTATTGTTGACCTGTTGTGTTACCTTTGGTAGGTACTAAACACAACAGACGGGGAGCATCCAAAAACCCCTTCAGTTTTAGAGATGCTCTGACCTGGTTGACTAACCATTAGAATTTGGTCCATGTCAAAGTACCTCATGTTCTTGTGTCTGCCTAATTTTCCTGCTTCTTACATATTAACATTTCTGATAACGTTTTCATTTGCTGCTGATACCCTACTTCAATGACAGTTGCCATTGTAACGAGATAGTCAATGTTCTTCTGACGTACACTGTCCGTGGAGTTATAGTGATCAGTGTACATATAATTTTAATAAATCATGTGTCTGAAATTCACAGACAACATCAGTTTGCACTTTCTACCATCAACAACAAATAAAAGAAAAAGAAAATCTATCAAACAATGCCGTCTGTTCAGGAATGTGCTTACAGAGCTGAGAGCCCGGCAACTTCTGTGCAGGCAGTGAATACAACCACCATGTGAACTGTAAATGATTAGCCCCCTCTTCACAGCTTTTTCAAGTGAGAATGTTTCATATTTATTCCACCTCACTATTGGGCTGCAGAATTATTAACATTTTAATCTTCTTCATGATTTTGCCTTCCCACGATTAAATTAACTAAATCCAATGGTTTTGACGTTTAAAATGCCTTTTCTGCAGTTAAAATGATAAAACGTTAAAATGATTGCTGGTACAGAAAAAAAATTCCAGTTGAAAACAGAAATTATATGCCTAGGAGTGTAAAACAAGTACTTGAACGGAAATCTGATCAGCACCTTACAGCCACTTTTGATCTCTGGTCAGGTGAAACAATGTTGTACTAGAGCCTTATGCTGGAATCAGTCTACATCAGGGATAGCCAAATTTGGGTTTTGTCATGAAAGCCAATTTTACATGATGCTTTCAATTAGGGCTGGGCAATACTTGCAAAAATAAGCGTTGCAGTTTTTCTTTTGCCTATAATTGATAACATTCTGTCCATGATCTTACGATTCAGATGACAAAATTGACTCTATGGACTTCCATTCTATTTTCTTACCCTTATTCGGAGTTGGGTGGTGGTGGCGGCAGTAGGGATGAGAATTGATAACATTTTATTGATACCAATGACATTCTCAAGTCTGCTTATTGATCCAATTTTTAATTGATTCCCTTATTGATTCTTGTCGAATTTTTTTGTGTGGAAAAAACACAGAAAACCTGTATGGTTTTCTGTGTCAACAACTCAGATTTTATTTAGTTTCTTCACACAACAGACACACATATACATTGTACATTTTTGAACATCTGTGGACTATAGTCATTACATTCTCATTATGAATCTTGACATATTTGCCTAAACAATATTAGTTTAAGGTACAGAGAGCGACTGTTCTAGGCCAGTTGACATTTAATAATGATTAATTATGATTACAAATCATCTCTTATTTTTTATCCAAGACACTTACGTTCAAATACAATGAACCCTAACCTATCGGAATGCTGTCTCCTTAACTGTGGTGAAATGGTTCAAACCTTTTACCACAAATGTTGCTGCTGCATGGTGACAGTTCACTCTGTCCTGTGTCACTTTATCTTGTGCAGTGAGTGTGATGGGGTTAGCTGCTGGCTATCCCCTAGGTTGAGTGGGGCTCGGGCATAGAGGACACAAGTTATGTTAGCCTGGGAGCTAACGTTGCTAGTAGTATTCTATCCACCACTTCCATCATCTAAAATCGATCAAATGAGAGACCATTTATATAGCATTTGTTTTCATATAGGTCTCAAGTCAAATAAAGCATCTGTTGTTTCGCCTAACCTGCATGCGTTGTGCTATTGTTAACATTGGATATGACATAGGTACATTCACTGCTCTGCTGAGACGGGAAAGCAGTTGTTAACCGGCGGCTTAGGGCGTCAACAAAAGGCACTCCCGGTAATTTGAATGCAGTGGTACGTCGACAGATGTTTCAGCATGTTGCTGTTTCCAACCTTGTTGAAATGACGGCCACAGACATTGCACGTTGGGCTTTTAGTTTGAATTTGTGATAAATTAAGACAAACTCTGGACCATTTCTGTGTCCTGTCTGCCATGATTACTCCCTTGTTCTTGTTTGCCCTGAATATCTCTCCCGAGAGCGTGACATCATTGTTTTGCAAAGATCTAAGAGTAATGCATCATCGATAAGGGAATCGTTAAGCATAAAAGCAAATGATATCGATGGCTCGAACTAGTTGGAAGCGGTTCTCGATTCCCATGCCTAGGTGGCAGCAGGACTAAGAAGGGAATCCTAGATGTTCCTCTCCCCAGCATCACTTTCAATCTCATCCTGGGGATCCCGAGGCGCTTCCAAGCCAGATCACTTGTATAGTTCCTCCAGCAAGATCTGGGTCTACCCCAGGGACGCCACCAGGTTGGACATTCCTGAAACACCTCAAAATGGAAGCTTCCTGGATGCATCCTGATCAGATACCTGAACCACCTCAACTTGCTCCTTTCATTGTGAAGCAGCAGCAGCTCTACTTCGAGCTCCCTCCGGATGTCTGAGGTTTAACCCTCAACAGCTCTACTGGGCATCTCCTCCATGTAGCTACAAGAGAAAGAGATGAGTAGCCTTCATGAAACAACGGAGAAATAAAGTGGTAGAAAGAGAAAAGATATAATTCATCTGACATGAAAAAGGAATTTAGGAATGATAAAGTACCACTGCTGTTAGTGCCTGCGCCACACGATATTAACTAGGCTAGCATCTGTACAGACTCTGAAACAGGGAAGGGAAGCTTTATTTTTAACAGCCAGGATAAATACACAGCCTTACTACTGGTTGGTTCCAAGTGACAACAAAAATACACTTCTATCAGGAGGGAGATTTTCTGGCATATTCTTATCCGCCACGCACATAACAACAAGCTGCAACTCCCATAATCCCTAAAACTGATACACAATACCCCTAAGGCCACCCCCTAAAAGGGTCAGGTTCATATTGGCGGGTTGGAGTGCAACTCGTTAACTTCTCTGCAGTTTAAGTTTCATTAAAATGTTGCAGAATCATTGTACTTCAGACATGAGATTTCATATACATCTTAATCAGGATTGTAATATTTTTACGATTAATCGCCCAGCCCTACTTTAAAGATATATTTGTGAGGACCAAGTGTGACAATAAATAATGAATAGTGGATATACTGTATGTGTCTCTGTGTTGGCTTATGTCATTTTTCAGTATTGGATCTGTTATTCCATGGCTCGAGATCGCGACTAACTTTTTAATTTTGCGACTTGCCAATTGCCAGTGGCGACCATCCAGACGCAAGTACACAAAACATACAAACAAATAATAAAAATATTTGTTTGTATTCAAGTTTTGTTTGAGTTTGTCTTGCCTACTAAACTCTTACGTCTTCGCACTACGCGCTTTGGAAAGGGTGGCGTATTGCCACCAAACTTTTTTCTTTTTCTTTTTTTTAAAGTACGGTTCAGCTATTGATGAGAAACTGTAATGAGTTCTGAGAGTGTGATGATTTGATGAAAAATTTGTCATTTACGCTGTATGTGCAGCCGCCTCCTGCCCTCAGCTTTCACGAGCCCATGGTAGCCTGGCTCACTGAAACTTATTTGTGTGTCTATTTGAAATAGAGTTTGTATGTGTGGAAAAACAATTATTGCAGAATTTTAAATAACCAAAATGATTTGGCAGCGAATATAAATAAGAAGAGAATATTAAAAAAGAGCATGTATTTAAAAAAAATAGAATAACGATTTTTTTTTTTACGATACATCGCTAACAGGTGTGTTAACATAAGAGGGGTGGCCGCTGCCACTGCGCTATTAATGATGAGGAAGAGCAGGTTTCTCAACCTTAGGAGCATGGGAACATATTTGTGGTGTTGTATGATAATCATTCCATCCATCGAGATGAAAAACGCTTTGGACGCACATTACTGTAAAAACACCTGATACAAAAGCCCACACAAGGGCTGTGCACGAACGTTTTGTGAATATGATTGTGATTGGAAGTGATAAGCAGACGTATAGCAGCTGGAAATAACCCCTAGATGCACTGATGGAATCAGTTTTTCCGATCAGTTTTTTTCTCCTCATCCTCCCCATTTCAGTTTCTTTGGGAGAAAGCAGTTTCTCAAAGTTGAAATTAATTGAAAAATAAAAACTACTCTGCAGTACAGTGAAACAAGACCGGCTTAATGGTCTGGCAAAGATCTCCATAGAACATGAACTGGCACAAAAAATTGTATGGTATTGTATAGTTTAAGGAGCTGATATTGGATTATTTGTGAAATACATGTATATGCTGTCATTACTCTGCTGTAAACAACTTGGAACAAGGCCTATTGGAGTTATTTTGCAGACTTTAATTTGTATTGTCACTTTGAAAACACGTTTCAGTATAGACTTTTTGCGTTATGTTGGAGGTTTTGTTTTGTTGCTTGTATGGTAAATTACAAACAGAGAGGTGGCATCATTTTATTTCGCCTGGAGCGGCAGAAGTACGAGTGCCGATCCTGGGCGCATGCATCAATTAGAAAAAAAAAAGGTTTGTGATATTGCTATATTGGTTTCCCATCACTCATACTGGTCATCCTGCCAACTATAATGGCAACATATGGGTCAATTAAGTTTGTCGAGTAGGCGGCTTATGTTTGTGAGCAGGACGACTTCTTCCTGCAGAGGGCGATCCCACATCTGTTGGACGTCGAGTATATCAAGGTACATCAATCCTTACAAATTCTGATCGAAAAGTTAGTTAATGTTAATGTCTCTCCAGTGGAGATCTGATGTACGCTTACTTCCCCATATCCGTCTTCAGAATATCAGAATTTGTCAATCCCTGTTTGAAGCCTGATTGGTCCTTTTGGGATGCGTGAAGAAAATATGAAAATATTGAAAATATGTTCGGGGATCTGGCGATCACACACATTTATTTGTACTGGAATATAATGCGGTTTGGGTTGCTGTGCTGTGACCCATAGGGCAACAATATTCCTTTTTCGTTAAACAACGATTCAATCAAATCGATGGGGAGACAAAATACCAATCTATCATCTTCTTCAAGATTCACCTTTATTTTTAAATTGCTACCGGCGCATGCCTGCAGTGCTTCCGATACACAGGCTCCCTTCCCCATCAGCAGATAGAAATGCGATGTGAAAATGAATGTTTATTGCCTAAATAAATGTGGAAAAAAATGTAAAGGTAATCACTGATAAGAATTGTTTTTTGTCTTTTTTTTAACTTAAAATTGTCAATTGTCATTTATGTATTTATGGTTACAAGAATGCAGCGAGTTGGACATGGCTTATATTGTACAAAGAATATATCGTGCAAACGATGGGATGCAGAAACAAGACCTACATTACAGAATGGAACGAAAATGTTAGGCAGACATTCAACATTGTAGTCAGAGATCAATATATTTTGGCTCCTGAATGTAAATTCTGGCTCTTAATGAATAGGAGCCAATGGCTCTTCAAGGCCCAGAAAACACCTATATGCTTGTTGATTATGTCATACATCAAACCCTCGTAGTCCTTAACTCCCAGCAGCTTTACTGCACATCCCATCCATGCAAACTACCTCATTATACTGTGAGGAAGTTTGCACCTCACAGTGCAAACTACATTTTCTTTCGGATCCAATACCAAGTAAAACATAGTCTAGTATTGCTGATATGAATCTGATGCAGATATCAAGTAGGCTATTTCTAGTAGTAACTATGATGACATAAGCTCAGTGGCAGGCCATGGATTTTTCCAGTATAGGGCCTTCAGCTTTATACTCGGGGAATAAAGCTGACTTCAAATTACTTTGTTGACATTACCCCTACAGGCTGTTGTCAGACTACGTAACCACCTCATACTCAAAGAGACAACATTTATATAATGGAATAAAATGTTAAAGTTAAGTTTTAAAAATAAGGTTCAACATGTATGAGGGATTTACACAAACTGCATAGACATGCACTGAAACCATCAACGATGTACAACTCTTACGCAGAGTGACATCGCTGCAATACTAATACATAACACATATATTTCATAATTAGGGCTGCAGTAATCAGTTATTTTAGTAATCGAGTATTCTATCGATTATTCTGGCGATTAATCGAGTAATGGAATAAGAAATATTGTGTACTCTTCAATTTATTCTTTAAAATATATCGCTTTTGCTTCGTTCAGGAGCAATAATATTACACAAAACAGAATATATGATAGGTCTATTGAATGAACAACCAATTGTTCCTCCTTTTTAAAACAAACGATATGTTTTTTGCTTGAATTGCAATAATAACTGTCAATAACTCAAATAACAAATGAGATTTCTTGTTGGATTTAGAATAGAATCTGCAATGTTTTCCAGCACTTTTTAATTTGTTTGCAACATCAGTGTATCACGGCTCCTGGTGGTTTTTCTTTGATGTGTTTCTAGAGTTCATTATTTCGTACTTTCCCATTTCATTTTTTTGAGAGTTTGTTTTCTAGATCTGAATTGGAAAGGGCCTTCTCATTTGGGAAATGGGTGTTAAAGTGGAGCGTTCCTTCTGATTTTATTCGAAATAAGGGGGCCATGTAATCCAACCTAATGTCACAGTTTATGGCAGCGCAGAATCCAAGGAAACACAGTTCAAACACACATTCACCAACCCCGGGAGTCACTATCAGAGTGTGTCAGTCTTTGTCTGACTTCTTAACCTCCCCAAATTTGAGGCAGAGTGAGCATCTGTTTGCACACAAAGATAGGTCATCCCCTCGTTTACCTCCATTCACCGGGAGAGGTGTCTGACATTCACGCCGGTGAGCTGGTTGACAAGTCAGAGGAGATGAGGTGTCTTTTAATAATTACAATAAAAACTTAAATTTATAAAGCGCCTTGTAGAGTTGATCCAGTTTGCAACGAGTAGCTAACAAAACACGGACTGCAACACGATGACCTTGGTTAGAAGGCTAATGGCGGATGGTACGGGAAAATCTAGGCCACTTAGCCGTTGAGTGTCGTGCCAATGTGAGTATCCGTTTCTGTATATATCAGACAGCCATTCATTGTTTGAAGTGTGTGGGAGCAGGTGGGTGACATATTTGTTAGGTGCGGGCGCAGAGCTGCACAACACAGTGCCCTGGAAAGTAGTCCAGATTTAATCGAGTTAGTTGAATTATTCGGGGAATCGTCTCAGCCCTACTCATAATTATATATATATATATATATATATATATATATATACATACACACACACACACACACACACACACACACACACACACACACACACACACAACAACAACAGCAACCATCTACAGCCAGCAATTTTCAACAGCTATTTAAGATCATCAAAATCCATTAGACTCACCAATAGTGTTCATTTTAAAACAAAGTCCATCCTCCTTTCTTTCTTTATAAATAGCTGAATGACACGTCTATTGTACATTGGTGCTTTTCATATCCATCATAAGATCCTTTTCCACTGACGTGGCGGCAATTGCTGACAGCCTAGACTGCCCAGTCCTATTTCTCTGATAAGTTTTAATTTGTTGATTTGCTATAATATGAGATAATATGTTGAGCGTATATTGAAATGTACCACTTTCCCAATACACAGCACTGACTCATAAAAACAAGCCAGATACAACAAATTCAAATTCCGATTGGTTAAAAACAACACAGCAATCAATGTGTTAGAAATCCATAGTTCGTCTGGGACTAATAAAAGTAGCTACCGCTGATGCTAGATTCCGGTGATCTGGTCATACCCTCTACAATGTCCCTGGTGACAATAAAAAGACAGTTCCATCAAAAATGACGGAGAGTAACTATCAATCTTTTGATATGAAAATCAATTGAAGAAGAGAAATGCTGGGGTCGGTAGTATCAATGAATTATTTTCGATGTAACATTTTCTAAAAATAAAGTGGGAGGCGGAAGCTGGAGATAAGGAGTTCTAAGAAACAACCATTCTTATTTCCGCCACATGCCGACGCATGTGCCATACATACACACCAAGCATGAGCTTACACGGCTCAAAACATCTCAGAAGTAAACCAGAAAACACAAAGCTCACAATTTGTAACCAGTAAGGACAAAGTAAGCTGCGGAGGAACAACCCCAAAAATATTTAGCACAACGAACTTAATCATACACTTCAAATTTGATCACCCAGAGGGACATACTAAGTTAAGAAACTAACGTTAGCAGAGCGTCTTAAGTTAGCGGGAGCTCAGAGCTAGACACGAGCCCGCTGAATGTATATATCATACTTACACAGACATTGTCCGACACAGTTAACACTAGCTGAAGCAATGATGTTTTATGCAGTCTCACAGTTATTTTTTACCATGTTTATGGCGCATATGTTTACCCTGATTACTATGTGTGTTACGATACATCGTTCCATATCGGTATATCGGTTTGTTGAAAAATTATCCAACCAATTAGATGGAGAGTCGAGATACCGATATATATTGTCTTAAAATACACCTTTATTTTGAAATGACTACCGGCGCAGGCCTGCAGTGTTTCAATACTCAGGCTCCCTTCCCTATCAGCACACAGACCTGTGGACAAATGTGAACAGCCAGGCACTGAAGTTTAATTTTATCCTTTTATTCTGCTCTCCCTGAATCCTAGCTTACACTTTTGGGGCTAACCCGTTCTTCAAATGAGAGATAAAGGCTTCCAGGTGCAGTCTAAATGTTCACTGCATCACGACAATGTGGAAATATAATTAGCGCTTGGTCCGTTAGCTTAATGTAAACACATTAATTGTCATATACATGTTAAAGTAGCATTGATGGCACGCCCATAATCAAACACTAAACGAGTTTGTACAAATACACTATTTCATTAATCATACGTTTAATTAAACTTAAAATTGTCAAAACATGTCAAAATTGATTTATATTTTTCCTTTCTTAAGATGAAATGCCACCAATTTGGTTAAATGATTACATAATATCATCTGAAATCGATCGCAGGCCCCTGAATCGAACCGTAATCGTATACTGGCAGACTTGCGATATCAGCAAATATCGTTTTGTTGTCCAAACAATTGAACTTATATTGTATCGTGATGGAATTTAAATGGGTTTGATATTGACTTAATATCCGAATCAAGATCACAATCTTATTACGATTGATCGCCCAGTCCTATAGTGTACACATTTTACTTTAAACCAAACGGAACACAATGGAGCAGTAACTGTTAACGGATATTTTATCTAAGACATGCCTGCTTTTCTACCAGCCTGCAGATGTGTGGTACGCTGTGTTTGTATCATTTACAACACTGTATGATGATGCAGTTCTTGTTCAACTAAGTTCTTGACTTCCATAAGCTCGGGTAGGCCTCTGTCAAATGCTTGTCTGCCTCGTATATCCTGCAACGTTTCTAACGTGTTAATGAAATCACAAAGCATATTTCTCGGACACAGAATAAATGAAATTGGTTGTGCTTGATAACCTTTAACAGCAACAGTGTCTTTCTCTTACCTCCTCTTGCTTGTGTGAACTATAACTCTGTTAGCTTCCACGTCAGACTCATTTGTGTCACTGAAGATCGACGGTTCAATCTCCCCGGGCACCTCAAAGGGTTTGCCCACTGCTTCTTACGGAATGGTCAAATGCAGAGAACTAATTTCACGATGTTGTGCTGTACATGACATAACATGTGATTAATAAAGGTTAAATTATTATTATTAGTACCTTACATGCTAGTGTTAACAGTGCTATTTGACATACAAAATGTTTCTTTTTTTAAAATTATTTTAAAATTTAAATGAGATACTCTGAAGTTATTCCTAACAGTTACCCTTTGTGAGTGGAGACTGACTAATTAGCAAAGGAACTTCAGTATACTGATTGGCAAAATAAGAGTTGGACCATCAAGCGGATCATGACTATTTGTTGCCGGTCAAGGGTCACGCAATTATGTCTCTTGCAGCTTTAATGTTAAAAACTATTTCCCGATTTATATTGGTGACTCTTTGCACAACCTATAAATATACATCAATCATTATAACTGATAAGTGAATTCAGAATAACATTGATTATCTTGTTTCAATGCCACATGTAAGTGGGCGGTAAATATGAGGCAGCTAGTGATCGCTTTTTCCTCAAAGTTGATGTGTTGGAAGCAGGAAAAGGGGGCAAACGTAAAAATCTTAGGGACTATGATGACGGCCATATTGTGATGGCTACAGGACTTGGTCAGACCATCTCCAACACTAAAAGTTTTTTTGGGTGTTCCCAGTCTGCATTGGTTAGCACCTACCAAAGTCTGGTGAACTGGTGAACTGGCGATTGGATCTGGACGTCCAACACTCATTAATGCACGTAGCCAGTGAATGCTAGCCCATGTTGCCCGATCCCACAGATAGCTATTGTAGTACAAATGGCTTGATGAGTTTAGTTCAGTAAAAAGAGGACATTAACAGTGTAAGAGAATTTATCCTACGTGGATGCTGAATATTTATAAATCTAAAAGGAATGTTTTTATTTTTTTTATTTTATTTTATTTATATATATATATATTTCTTTTTTTGACCAACAACCGGTATAAATTACACCAGTCCAGTCCCTCCCCACATTAAATAAAATGAACATTCCCTCACTATTAATTATGCACTGAAAAAGGATTATGAAGGCCTATCCTTAACCGTAATTCAATTTGCCCATTTTCAGGCATATTTGAATATTTGCACAATTTAATGTTATTTTGCTATCATTCAGAGAGCCGATCTACATCGGTCACATCTCCAAAATAGATACATATACATTATCATTATAAAAATAATGATAATGAACATAATGAAAAAAAAAACATAATTACATGGATCTATTTGTTTGCATTTGGTAATTATTTGTCATATACTCTGCTTAGAGAGAAATTAGTAATTGTCTCAAAGGCAGAGCACCCTCATTAAACATTTCGAATGTTTATAAAGTACAAAAAGGCACAAAAAAGGTTCAACGATCCCGCCTTGATCAGGGAGGAAATGAGACTTGTCTTTAAGCCTTTTTGGTTTCAACTGAAAGGTTTGTTGCAGGTCCTTTGCAATTAGTTGGAAGTATTAACCTGACTCCTTGTGGACTTTTAATGTAAACCCAGGATGCTTTCCAAGAATGCCTCAATGCCCCCTTTTAAAAATATTGCTTTTAGTACTCCCCTCCTGAATTTCTCTTAACAATCAGTACTGAGAAACACTCATTCATCCTCCCCGACATCAGGCTCTCTTTTTCACCTGTTCATCAACAACACTTCAATTATTAGGCTCTCGTGGCAATCCATCCAATAATTGTTGAGATATGCTGGCCGAACCAAATAATGGACTGACAGACATTCATAAATCCATACAGCTCAGGTATGTTTGGATGGTTAGAACATTGCCTTCATTTCCTTCTGCATATTGATTCTGTTGGCATGGATTAAGATCTGGTCTGTCTCTTCAGTTTTAAATCCGTGAAATTAAAATGCAAAACATAGTTACAGTGCATATAGAAGTTAACTTTGGTTCCTGATGGTAGCTCATATAGGTTTAGATATTTGTCAAGTTGCAGTTAAAATGAGTTTCAGATGAACAGGGATGTCACACAGGATGTCATTGTCGTTCAGCGATCAGCTCCTATTTGAGTTGTAGTCTCCTTTTTTTTCTTGGAGACTTTGCACAGCCCATTGATAAATTTATTAAGATCTTAAATATAGCCCATATTAACTTTTCATGTCACAGCACCGTTTGACTTTGTCAATAATTGCTTAAAACTCTGCAATTGTCCAAAACTTATTTTATTATTTTTTTGGTCTTGCAAGTTGGTAAAGCTGAACGTGTTTTCAGGACTTGACTGTCACTAGTTGGGTTTACACCGAACTTTTTTCCTATCCGGATTAAAACTTTTTCTTATTATAATGTCTGTCGCCTGTTAACATGATCTGTGAACTTTTCCGACCCGGTGTTTACATGCATCGACTCATCTAATCGGAAACCGCTTTCTCACATGCGCAGATGATCCACACTCTAGTTCATGAGGTGGCGATTATGCTACAATGAGCTGGGTGCCAACCGCCAACAAGCGCCAAGAAGAAGAATACGACAAAGAGGGAATGCGCGGAAGTGACTTTTCGTCCATCTAACTGTCCAACTATGTTAAGCTCTTTCAAAGCTGTAATGGGTAAATTACTGTCTGATGTGGACCGGTACTGTTTTTAAGTCGGTACATTTAAAATGCGGCCCTGTGCGAGCTCTGAAAAAACTCAGCCAGAGCATTATGTCACGAAGTTGGGCACGCGAAAATACAACTCAAAACATAGAGGTTTCCGAAACGGTGTCTACATGCAGCAACAGGCTAGGCTATCGGAAAGGCTTTCCAAAAGGACTTAGACTACCTCCTTGCAATGAATGAAATGTCAATTGGAAAGGGACTTTTCCTTTCGGAAAAGGGTGTTTACATGCAACGTTTTCTTTCTGATTAGGCGTCTTTTCCGAATCTATTCCATATTAGGCTGTCCATGTGAACCCACCTATTATTAACACCAACATCTGCATTCTTGTGTTCTTGAGATTTTTCTCAGGTGAAAAAACATTACACTTTAAAATGACAATGCTCTACTATTCTGATTGTCATGTAATGGTTTAAAGACCGCATTGAAGCAGAAATACCTGAACAATAGACATTTTTGTAAAAGTGCACAATGCAAAGCTGGCTTTACATTCAGCACAAGAGAAACCCTTGATTAACTTTTCCAGTTTTTTTGTGGTTACTTGTGGAACTCGTCTTCAGTGGCAAAATGGTCCCTTACTTAATGTCTGTGACGAAATATCAGTGATGTGCTCTGGCAACATTGTAATTTACCATATTTGCTGAGGTTAAATGGAAACAAAAAAACACCTGTTGAGCAGTTCGTCTGAGGCACGATATCCAGATATCCACGTTTGAAAACATTTTGCTTCTGAGGTTCCTTCTCACATATCTTGTGTTTGTGAATCAGTTTTTTCCTCCTAGCAGCAACAACCAAGTAGTACTATTGATTGAAGCAGTAGTAGACCAAAACTATGGGTCAACATTATGAAAGTGAATACTTTTGACCATTGTCTTTAAGAGCAACTATAGGCATAAATATTACTCACAGTAAAACCTCATAGTACAGTACAGTGCATCATTTTAAATGTATTTCTCCATGGGTTTCTTTTTGAGGTACAGTATTTGTAAGGTGATCCGTCCAGTAGATTCTTCAGTGGTAATGAGTTCTTCCAGTGTGAGGAAATGGAGTGGTGTTACAGTTGGAACTGACTGAGCATGCTCTGTTGAGATCCTCTAAAGAGGAGGACCGACAGAGGGAGCCACCAGGTCACATGACCATCGAGGTGAATGTGCATGCGGTGAAAGAAAAGGAAAGAGGAGCATTCTGTTCGAGACATTCTCCCTCTCTCTCTCTCCCCCTCTGTCTCTCTCACACACACTCACCCTCACACAGTCTCTCTGGCGCCTTCTCATTCTCAATGGAGGCCATGAGAAGAAAGCAGGTATGATGCTTCCTTGAGGCACACAAGGGAAAAGATGTTAGATGTTAGCTTTGTACTCTTCACCCTTGGTTGGCTGTGAATGGTCAGGAGATACAGTCTTGATACTCAGCTTTCTTTAACCATGTATAGTTAACAATCCATTGGTTTGAGCTCTTACTGTCTTCTTTAAGAGATGGTTTGTAAGATTCGCTTCTCGAGATAGTTGCTACTGCTTCAACAACTAATTGCTCTTGATTCCTAAATGAAGAACTTGATGTCATGGAGCAATGTATTTTTTTAATTTTTATTTTGGTAGCAAAATTGTGCCGTGTTGGATCCTGTCGTTGGAAAGAGCTCCTCATAGATTAGCACAACAGCTGTATTTAGAGCAGTCACAGCAGGGGAAACATGATGTGGCTTGATACATAAGATGAGGGTCCAACCTCATGAAGATCTGGAAGCTCTGAGTAGTTATTTAAATCGCAGGTCCAGTCTTCTGTTGTCAAACCTTAACTTTTATCCTGTCTGTATGCATCACTCATGGCCAGTATATAATGAGGTCCCAGTGGACTGGATGTATTGTAGAGCTGAACCTGTGGGATCAGGAATGCACCTGGACATGAGGCTGCCGTGACTGCTTATCAATCCAAAAAATGCTTTTACGTCAATTTAGCAAATCATTATGAAACAAGCAAGCTGCATGTTTGAAGAATTATTGTGCAGGGAAATTTCAAAACCAAGCATTGTAAGTTTACTACAATTATACCTTTTTCGCAAAAATCTGCTTCATAAAATTAAGTTTCTATGATATTTAATCCAACCTTTGCTTTTGCCTTGTGAGAAACTACATATTTTACCAGACATTTAAAATGATTCAAATGAAATTGATATGACTATGAAAAAAGTAGGTCATACCACCCACAGCCCATAGACAAGAGTCCAAGTGTGGATTCTGCTTCATTTGATGGAATCAGAAGTCCAGGATGAAAACTTTGAACCATTGAACTTCCCAGTCTGTCATATTTGGGTGTTGCTCTACACATTGACAGTGTAGGCAGTGTGAGTGCTAAACCTACAATGCTTGTGCATTTCGTAATTTTTTTGTTATTGGTGTATTGTAGCTCCTCATTGAAAAGCATTGAGATTTATTAGAAATAGGCCCGTGGCCACGATGGTCACGTGCTTTATGGCCAGTGAATGATTGCCTTATAATATCAAGATTAAGATCAAAATCTCTAAACCTTATCTACAATTGTATATAATTTTTATTGAAACAAAAATAAAAATAATATGAATTATTTTCACATGTGTTTTTTTTTTTTTAACATAAAGACCCTTGCACCTTCTACCAAAGGTCAGTGTTGTTGTATTGTGAAAAAACTTTCCTGCTATATATATCATTAACAGTATTTATTTAAGCCATGTTCCTATAGGGTTATTGCAGTTTCCAAAAATGTGCGATCTGGAATGTACACTTTGAACCTTTGGTTTAATATTTTCACACCCATGGCTAAATATTTGGTCTACTCTATTACTCCATTTTTAATGTGCTTGTTGATCAGCACTTGCCTTGCAAACACAGCCTTGCCTTCATATTTGGAGCTTCTCTCTGTAGCCCCAATATCCCAATCCACAACCCTCCAGTCACTTGCATTCCCCATCTAGTGGAAAAGCACTGCAATGGCCACATTGTGTCAGTAAACAATCTGGTTGCGAAATGGCGGAGATCTGCACACAGCCTTCTTTCTCTGTGTCCCCTCCCCCTCTCCTTTTTCTCTTCAGTATCTAGGTCCCACTTTCCACCACTAGGTGGAGCGGTGAGGTTGATGTTTTTTCTAACCGGTTTCCTTCAATCCATGACAAAAAAGGGAACTGACGAGTCTCTTCACCCTCACATGTGCTCATTAGATTCCTTGATCACACATGACAGGGAATTGTCCAAGACTAGATGTTCCTTGGGAAATACCATCAGTTATCTTGCTCACTTGCTGGCCCTTGGCCTTTTTGCAATTTGACAAGCTTCATGCTCGGCTCAGGTACTGAGGAGCACATGGTTGGAGAATTATTTGGGAAATCAGTCCTGATGGCTCATTTACTTGGGGATCTTGTTCGGTGAGCAGGTCTTAGGGCACACGTTTGATAATTCTGAGAATGTGACTGCCCTTGGAGAGGAACATGCAAGTGGTTTCACGAGATGTTAAAATAAAGTTTTCGATGGTCTCTTCCTCTTGTAGTCATTTGATTTGGGTAGAAGGACCTGATTTTACCTGTGAACTTAACACAGGGCATTTTTTCATTAGGAATTTCTAAAACAAACAATGGTGAAAATTGTTGATTAACTTTGTCACTCAACTTATCAAATATTCAAGTAATTGTTTATGTGCTGTTTTATAATCTGTAAGTCTTGGCATTTTTAAGATTTGGTCTAACTGGGCTTCTGGAACTTAGTGTTTCCAACCATATTCAGACTAATTGATCGAAACGTTATCCACGGTTGAATTGATTATGAAGATATTTATTTGGAGCTCAAAATAAATTTTTTCTCTGCTTGACCTGTTCTCAACAGCCAGCTGGTCTAGTCCGAGGCAGCGTGGATAATGGTGCCTCCACAAAGAAAGAGGAACTCAATACAGAGGACAATGGAGAGGAAAAGCCAGGTAAGAATCAAATTAGATTTGAAAGCGTTTTATATTTGAACATGCTCTTTCGGTTACTGTTAGTCTTATTTGTTTTCTTCCATAGGTGGAGAAAAAGAGGTAGCAGCAAAACTTGCCTCTTCACCGGCAGCAGAGTCAATGGTAAATGGCTTCGAAAGTGACGACACAAGGCACAAGAACCCACCAGATGCCTCTCCTCCGGCCAACAGCAAGACGCCTCTGTTGGTCAACAAAAACGGCACGTCAGACACGGAGCGACTGCAGGGCTCATTTACCGGAAGCAATGGATTAGTTCTCACAAAGCCGCAGCAGGACAGTGGTTCGCCAGCAAAGCTAGGTTTGGGAGTTTCCTCTCACAGGACTAACTGGTTGCCTTCTGGCTCACCAGCAGAGGAAATTGGGATCAAACCCTTCCTTGCCTCTGTTTCTGGGTGTGCACAGAATTCATATGCACTAAAGACTGACTCCAGCACAGGGATTGCATTGGGTCAAGGGGCGCCAGACATTAAAAACGGCACTGCACCGTCTCCCGCGCCTGCTCCAGCAAATGTCACGATACACAGGGCGCGCAAGACCATGTCCAGACCTGCTGTGAGCCCGGCACAAAAGGTAAACCATCAGAGACAATGACTTTTTGCATTGTGGTGTGCTACGTGCGTTGAACATTTATTTTTAAAACAGCGATTTGTCCTTTTTAGAAAACGTTGGTCTGACTCAAGCATATTCCAGCTCATCACATATTTGTTGTGCAGAATTCAGGTTAATTTATCCACCTACTTTTTTCCATATTATTTTGATAAAAGATAAGATATAAAATGAGTGAAATGAAGCTGTTGCCGATGCAATGATCCACCACGGCAGACAATATCAGTGATTTCTGACTTTGTAGAGGCAATACTAATATGAATTGCCCAGTTTGAAGGAAAAGAAATAGTCGCATGAATTTTCACTGACAGATGACAATCACTGAATTCGGGATGTGATAAACCGTTCGATGCCTCAAACCCAACTTTGACATCCAAAAGCTTCCTAACCAACATTTGCATGCTACACAGGTTTTGTATTTTTAAACATCGATCCATAAAGATTAGACTACAATGATGTAATTACTATTGAATAATTATTATTACTACTGTGCTATATATATATATATATATATATATATATATATATATATATATATAATTTAGATTGAAGGTTTGTCTTTCTAAAATTTTATTACAAACATTTTAAAAATATTTCTAGAACATTGTGAAGTCTAACGTTTTTCTTACATATAAAAGGAACCCTAATTTTAGTATGGCAATATGTTTTAAGTTGTAAAATATGATGAAAAAGCTTGACGCTTAATTTAAAATCCTTTCCCTTTTCCTCAAGTTTCTTGCGGCCGGACATCCTCAAATCTTTCTGAAAATATAATTAATTTGTTCCTTTTTAAAACAAAAAAATGGGGAGTTGAATTTAACCAGATCCAGAGTGATGATCACCACTGTTTTTTTGGTTCTTGTGATCTGTAGCTTCTGAACAGGGAATTAAGAGAAGCAAAGACTGCCAAAATGGAGCAAATGAAGACCCATGTGTCACTTGACACTGAAAAATCCTTAAAGACGTCCTCCACTCAGAACCATCTACCTCAGAGTCCACTGGCTATGCCAGCTTCATTTGAAACAGCCTCATCAGCTTCACCAGCGCCTCCGCCACCTGCAGCACCCGCACCTTCTGCAGAACATGCTACTCCTCAAGCTTCAGCCAAACTCCAACAAGGTCCAAACAGATAACAGTTGCATCAGATAAAAACTGACCTGGTTTGGAAAAACTAATGAGAACAGGGTATAATTTCCAGTGTTTCTTTAAGTGTGTGTTGTTATCTCGTACTGTAGGCTCTTTCTCAGGAGGGATGTCATCCCGTAAGAAGAAGAGGAGGATGGGTACATACAGTCTGGTTCCCAAGAAGAAAACCAAATTATTTAAGCAGAGGACTGTGCTGGAAATGTTTAAGGAACTACAACAGTCTGCCAAGAGTCCAGAGGTCTGTGCTTCTCACATTTACTACAACTAAACACATTTTGATCTCTCACTGTGTACCACCTAATAAATTGAATATTGACTCTTTGAGATAATGTCAAAAATGGTTTTGAATACATTATCTTCTCGCACACCTAGTGAAGGATGGCAAAATGTGTTACATGTATGGCTCAGTTTAGTTTAAATATTCAAACAAATTGACTGATAACTGATTTGGAAATAAAACAATAATTTAAGGTGTAATACGACACAGTCTACATAGAGGCTGAAGATAATCTCGTCCTTTAATACAAAGGTTTAGGCAAACACAAGAAGTCATTCAAGAATATGATTTTATAAAAAAAAAAAAGCAATCTAAAATAACAAACTCTGATCAGAGGAAACGAGTTTCAACCAGACACTCAAGTTTTAATCAACGCATGCAACAGCATCGCCTTGGTTGATTGCACTTTTATATTCTTGATGCTACATTTCAGTATTAGATTAATTTAGCTTTTTAAGTGCAATGTTTAACTTAATTGTTTTTATTATAAGATTCTGCAAAGACACTTTTCTGGTAGTTGCTTTGCAACAGCCACATTTGAAGGATTGTAGCCCACCATAAACGTATTGGAATGCAGATATTTATCATCTTAAGGTTATTGTTGTTGTCAGTTCTCTGTACTCTTCTGTAAACATGTTGTCTATGTGAAGACAGTATGTCTAAAGCACCCTTTACATGTGATTGAAGTGGATTATCATGCATTGTTGAGAAGTATTTAAGATTTTTGGTTGAATGATCCCAACCAAAGGATAAGCTCTTTGCCTTCTGCTCTACCAAATATTTGATTTTTGTTTCAACTGTCTGCTATCTGTTCTTATGATACTCTTTTAATGTTACT
Source organism: Lophius piscatorius (assembly GCA_009660295.1). Classification (NCBI taxonomy): domain Eukaryota; kingdom Metazoa; phylum Chordata; class Actinopteri; order Lophiiformes; family Lophiidae; genus Lophius; species Lophius piscatorius. The sequence goes on along the minus strand of VRLP01007126.1, from coordinate 2,096 downwards.
CATCTGCACTGCACCGAGATAGTGTTTGCGCAGGCAGCAATGTTTAGGGAACACCTGCTTTGCTTTGCAGTGGAATATCTTTTTGGTATTGAGCATCCATCAATACCGTTTTATTGTGGGAAACCAACAGACTTATTAATTCAGGAATCACGTGACTCAGGAATTTGGTCTGTACCTAGACAGTGGTTTAGCTATTATATGGATTTCACACAAGTTAACAAGGGGTATTGCATCCCCCCTCATTCTTCCCCAAACCGCCACTTCTATTGCTATATCTAACACCATATTTTGTGAGTCTTAAAATCACTAGATCACTCTGGTCCCCTTTCAAATCCAACAGACTAAAGAAAGAGAAAACATAAATGGAGAGAAGATTGTAAATGCATCTGAGGAGGAAGAGTCTGAGGAGATGGAGTCTGAGGAAGAGGAGAGACGGCAGCTAGCAGAGGAACCTGTGGATGCTATCCAGGATGCAGCATCCGAACCAATCTCTCAGGTTGGAACATAGAATTTTCTTCTTTTGTTTTTCCCTGACATAACATTTGTTCTATTTCCCGCAGTTTTTAATTTTCCATTAATCGGAAGGTCTGTTGGGCTTACACTGTATGACTTTAGAGTCGTGGCCGTCTGATTTCAACTCACAATGTACGAATTAAAAGTTTTCGGAAGCCCACGATTGGTGTACTCACAATGTACGTACGTCATGGGTGCTCACACTGTACGACATTTCCAGCTTCTGCAGACTGTTATTGCTATTGAAAATTGTCGATAAAGTATTGTTTGAAAGCTCGGAGGCAGAAAAAAAGTTTTTTGTTAACAATGTGCCAGCAAGACAGAAACGAGGTGACTTGATTATTTTTTGCCATTTTTTATGCCAAAACGTCTTTTTCTTCTAAAAAAGTGACGGCGTATCTGGACTCGTAGGTATCTAGAATGCTACGGAAAGTATTGCTGGTCTATCTTGCAGCGAGACTTGGAGGTAAACTGGCTACCTTTGACATTTTAGAGTGTTAACTTGAGAGCAAGCACCGCTCTGACAGCTGTTAACCTTTCTTTTTTGTCCTTGCTGCTCAGTTGCTACCAGCCACAAACTGCACTTACTACTATGACTACTTATTACTTATTATGTTTATTATAACAAAGTGTTTTTTCTCTATGGCAACTCAGACGCTCCCCTTCTCACAGCCCCCCCCCCCCGTAAACTGCACTGCAAACGACTAAGGAAGGACTGACGGCGATAGACAGCATGGGAGTCCTGAGGCACATTTGCAAGTGTCAATCGGGCCCAAATCGTAAAGCGTAGGCCCGGCTGATCAGTGGCTGATCAGTGCTCCTCAGGCATGGGTCAAATACAGAGAACTAATTTCAGAATGTTGTGCAATGTATGATAAAGGGATTATAAAGAGTATATATTATAATCTCTATAATCTATAATCTATTATTAATTTACTGTTCCGACAGTGGTAGGTGAATTGATATGTAAAATCTCCTGTTTCGTGCAGAAAGTACATGGGACTTTATAATCTTGTAATTAATGTCCTTATCACACAACGTCCTTATCCACTGATCAATCTCTGCATATAACAACAAAAACAAACGGAATGCAAATGCAACCATTAGAATGCACACATAATACGTTATACCTATTTTTCATTCAACAAATGTCATGATATTGTAAATACCTAAAGTTTTTTGAAAGTGCTTACCTATTTTTTCTGGCCAAATGTTTGACACCGTTTTCCTGAGGTCAGTCTTTCAATGTCTGGCTCTATGTCTTGTGTGGTAGCAATTCGTAAAACTGCGTGGTTGTTGTCATCGGTGATCCGTGATCTATGATTGAAAACAGCTGTTCGCACAAGTAGGTGCTTCCAAACATGGACAGAACACGGGCAGCTTGAAGTCGGAGCTGTGGCCTCAAATCGGAGGAGTAGACGGTTAGAGTCTTTGATTACAGTATGCTGGAACTCTGCTCTCTGGCTACAATTGCATTTAAGTTAATAATAATGATAATAATAATACATTTAATTTATAATGCACTTTACATTTGGATCAAATCTCAAAGTGCTACAAAGCAAAAGCAGATAAAAGCATCAATA
>VRLP01007125.1:0-23819 GCA_009660295.1 Lophius piscatorius | reverse complement strand
ACTGTTTCCCTGTGTGAACCTGGACTGTTTCACTGTATGAACCTGGACTGTTTCCCTGTGTGAACCTGGACTGTTTCCCTGTGTGAACCTGGACTGTTTCACTGTATGAACCTGGACTGTTTCACTGTATGAACCTGGACTGTTTCCCTGTGTGAACCTGGACTGTTTCCCTGTATGAACCTGGACTGTTTCCCTGTGTGAACCTGGACTGTTTCACTGTGTGAACCTGGACTGTTTCACTGTATGAACCTGGACTGTTTCCCTGTATGAACCTGGACTGTTTCCCTGTGTGAACCTGGACTTGTTGCCCAATCCTGCTGTGTCCCCACAGGACCAGTCCGGCTTCTGTCGGGTTTTCAAATTTTAATTACACAATATGGCGGGAGGAGTTGAAAGATGATTTCCACCCCCACCTGTCACGTCTCTGTACCGGGTCATAACTGGTCCGATCGGTTCTTTCTGTCCATATAAGTCTCTGGAGTCTGAAGTCCAGATCTGGTATAAGAAGCCGGATCTCCACTATTATTATAGTTATTATATTAATGCCATGGTTTGGGGTTTCAGTTTATTTTGAAACTTCATTCCTCATATTCATTTAACTTCCCAGTTAGTTTCAGCGCTCATCTGTTGAGTCTCCTGTGATTTCAGTTAATGTCCTTTCTCTCCTGGTGTTTTTTTTTGTTATTCACCAGATGCCTTCTTTGAGGCGAGTAATTTTTTCAGCCAGACACAGAAAGGCTTGAAAAAGTTTAGATATTACGGGCCCCAAATCGCTGATGTCATTAAACGACCCCCGTTAAAAGTCCAGTGTGGAGGATCTAGCCGTGAAGTTCCAGATTTCAACCAACCAAATACACCTCAGCTAACCCGGCTCCATCCAAGAATCTACGGTGGCCCTCATGTGTCAAAATGTCCTCCTTATACTGTCTAGTTCCTTTAGATACATGTATTTAGAAATGAGCTATTTATTCTGTAAAACTAAAGGTCAAAGGTTACATGTCAGATAGGGCAGATGAAAATGTTAAGCTGTCGTAGCTAACGGTAGCTGCTTTACGCTCTAATACAAGCAAACGCTTGATCAAGGTCAAAGGTACACGGCGGTTTTATTATAATACAGCACTTCAGAATCATTAGAAAAAAACTTTCTATAGTAGCACTTTGAGATTTGATCCAAATGTAAAGTGCGTTATAAATTAAATGTGTTATTATTATTATTATATCCATGATATTTAATTCAAATTATTCACAAAAATCTAACATTCGCCTCAAGTCACAAGATTTAAAGATACAGTAGATTCTTGACATAAAACAAATATGTTTCACTAAAACATGTTTTGTACCTTGTATTTAATGTTTCCTTTTGCCACAATAACAGCCCTGAGTCTCCGTCTGCAGGCTGTGATGAAGTTTGAGAATATTTTTTTAATGAAGCGTACTGTTTCATTAAAAAACAAAACCTTAATGTGGATCCAGATGATTTCCTCCCTGTTTTCTCTCTCTCCACCCGTCTGAAGGCAGATGTTCTTGTTCATGTTGGGTCTCTGTAGAGTAAAGACGACCTGTTTTTTAGTACCGAGGCATTTGAAAACTTTGACCTGGTGCTATAAATAAAAATGACTCCTGGACTTCAGCTCCACTCTGGGGCCACGTGGTCCCTGCTGCCATCTACTGGTGGAGGCTGACATCACACCAGAGCAGCTTTGGCGCGAGAGCTGGTGATCCTGTGGTGACACACTTTAATTATTCATTCATTTTCTGTCACCACTTACCCTGTGCTAGTATCTGGAGGGCTGGAGCTCATCCCAGCACGCAGATCAGATCACAGAACCGACACATAGGGACAGACGATCATTCACAGAACCGACACATAGGGACAGACGATCATTCACAGAACAGACACATAGGGACAGACGATCATTCACAGAACAGACACATAGGGACAGACAATCATTCACAGAACAGACACATAGGGACAGACAATCATTCACAGAACCGACACATATAGACAGACAATCATTCACAGAACAGACACATAGGGACAGACAATCATTCACAGAACCGACACATATAGACAGACAATCATTCACAGAACAGACACATATGGACAGACAATCATTCACAGAACAGACACATAGGGACAGACGATCATTCACAGAACAGACACATAGGGACAGACAATCATTCACAGAACCGACACATATAGACAGACAATCATTCACAGAACAGACACATAGGGACAGACGATCATTCACAGAACAGACACATATGGACAGACAATCATTCACAGAACAGACACATAGGGACAGACAATCATTCACAGAACAGACACATAGGGACAGACGATCATTCACAGAACAGACACATAGGGACAGACAATCATTCACAGAACAGACACATAGGGACAGACAATCATTCACAGAACAGACACATAGGGACAGACAATCATTCACAGAACCGACACATATGGACAGACAATCATTCACAGAACAGACACATAGGGACAGACGATCATTCACAGAACAGACACATAGGGACAGACAATCATTCAAGCTCCCGGGTCCAAAGACTTCAGACTTCGTAAACCATCTTTGTCTGATATTAATCTATTTTGGCCTTGTGGCCTTTCATCAGGGCATGGAAGAAAATGGAGATCCGGACATTCATATACAGGAAGTGGTCTGTGATTGGCTGGAACCGTCACATGATGATCATTTCCTGAGGTCACAAATACATCTTTCTCAATAACATGGCAATGACTTAAAACAAGTAAGACAACACAACCTTGAGTTTACAGTTAATTATACGTTCCATTAGTTTATTCATTCATTCATTCATTCATTCATTCATTCATTCATACATTCAGCTGGTGTCACCTATCACCAGCTGACATTGAGCGAAAAGCGGGGTTCTATGTTTCAAAAATTTGACATTTGTTCAAATTCTACCAAAGCCTGATTTTCTTTTCTTTTTCCAAATTCCTTTAAAACTCATTTCGCAGGAATTTGAGCAAATAATATTTGTCTTCTTTCTAGTATGACAAGTTTTGCAGTGCAGATTCCAGGGTGTTACATTTTAAAACCCCAACTTATGTCAACATCCATTCATTTCCTGAACTGCTTATCCGCTGCAGGTTCAGGCTGGATAGGCTGGAGCCCATCCCAGCTGACAGAATCTACAAAAGTGCAGCACCGTTTTTTTATTTAACCTTTATTTAACCAGGAAAACCAGGATTGAGATTCAAAATCTCTTTTCCAAGAGTCGCCTGTCCAAGACAGACAGTTAAAGTTACTGACAGACAGTTAAAGTTACAGACAGACAGTTAAAGTTACAGACAGACAGTTAAAGTTACAGACAGACAGTTAAAGTTACAGACACACAGTTAAAGTTACAGACAGACAGTTAAAGTTACAGACAGACAGTTAAAGTTACTGACAGACAGTTAAAGTTACAGACAGACAGTTAAAGTTACTGACAGACAGTTAAAGTTACAGTCAGACAAACAGTTAAAGTTACAGACAAACAGTTTAAGTTACTGACAGACAGTTAAAGTTACTGACAGACAGATAAAGTTACTGACAGACAGATAAAGTTACTGACAGACAGTTAAAGTTACTGACAGACAGTTAAAGTTACAGACAGACAGTTAAAGTTACAGACAGACAGTTAAAGTTACTGACAGACAGATAAAGTTACAGACAAACAGTTAAAGTTACTGACAGACAGATAAAGTTACAGACAGACAGTTAAAGTTACAGACAAACAGTTAAAGGGACAGACAGTTAAAGTTACAGACAGACAGTTAAAGTTACAGACAGACAGTTAAAGTTACAGACAGACAGCACAGTTAGAGTTACAGACAGCACAGTTAGAGTTACAGACAGACAGTTAAAGTTACAGACAGTTAAAGTTACAGTCAGACAAACAGTGAAAGTTACAGACAGACAGTTAAAGTTAGAGACAGACAGACAGTTAAAGTTACAGACAGACAGTTAAAGTTACAGACAGACATTTAAAGTTACAGACAGACAGTTAAAGTTACAGACAGACAGCACAGTTAAAGTTACAGTCAGACAAACAGTTAAAGTTACAGACAGTTAAAGTTACAGACAGACAGTTAAAGTTACAGACAGACAGCACAGTTAGAGTTACAGACAGACAGTTAAAGTTACAGTCAGACAAACAGTTAAAGTTACAGACAGTTAAAGTTACAGACAGACAGCACAGTTAGAGTTACAGACAGACAGTTAAAGTTAAAGACAAACAAACAGTTAAAGTTATAGACAGACAGACAGTTAAAGATACAGACAGACAAACAGTTAAAGTTACAGACAGATAGGCAGACTGACAGTTAAAGTTACAGACAGACAGACAGCACAGTTAAAGTTACAGACAGACAGACAATCAGCCGCCATACATAGAAAACATGAAATAATCAATTAAGCAAACAGAATTTCATCTCAATGATAAAAACCCCACCGATCAGACAGAACATCTACAAACAGACGGTTCTGCCTCCAACATTCTCCTAGAAACATCCAAAGAGACAAAGTCTAGAAGTTTCAAGTCTTTTTGTAAATCGTTCCAGACAAAAGGAGCAGCAAACCTAAAAGCCTTTTTTCCCAGTTCAGTTCTGACCCTCGGGACAGACAGAGACAAAACATCCTGAGAACAAAGACGAAGGTTCCAGAGCTCCTCTGACTGATGAAGGTCAGAAGGTAGGAAGAAAGAAGACTGAGAATATCCTTGTAAACAAGAATACGCCAGTGTTTGAGTCTACGAGAGACAAAGAAGACCATCCAACACGCTCACACAACAAACAGTGATGGGTGAGAGATCTGAAGTTGGTGATGAAGGTCTGAGCCCCATGATTGAAAGAATCCAGAGCATGTAAGCTCTGAGACGAAGTACGCATGTACAAAACATCACCATAGTCCAAGAGTCGCATAAAAATGCCAGCAACCAGTCTCTGTTTGGATTCAAGAGAAAGGCGGGACTTAATCCTGAAATAGAAACCCAGTTTCAGTTTCAGCCTTTTTACCAAAAAGTTCTGTTGGACAGAATTAAAAGCATGTTGTTATTGGTCGAGCGCCTGGTTTGGGGTGGGGGCTGTGCAGTACAACACAGTGTCATCAACATAAAAATGAAACTTAGCATTAACATTTTGTTCAATATTATTGATATAAAGAATAAAAAGGAGTGGCCCCAGGACTGAGCCCTGTGGCCCTCCTTTTGTTACTTTGAGCCACTCAGAGGTATAACCCTTCTGCCTGCACACGCAAACGGGTTCAGGAGACAGACCCGCTCTAGCTAGGCTGCCCATTAGCAGTGTGTGGTCCACTGTATCAAACGCCTGGGAGAGGTAAAAAAAAAAAATGGCTGCACAGCGTTGTTTGTTAAAAATAAAATAGAGATCGACATTATCCTTCCCTCTGAGGGATAAATCCGTCTGCAGCACAAATAGTTGAACAGTGAGAAACAGAAAAGTGTCAGAACACACGGTGACATCACAGAGCTGCACACTCTAGATCCAGGTGATGAAACAAATCACGATTTCTCATCCAGGAGAGATAAAAGCCATAAGACCCTTGGGCTTTTCTTCTGATATCATAGCAATACTTTTTTACCAGCCCCCTTGAACTTCACATCTAGATGTTCCTCCTTTAACAGCACCAACACTTCTGATGTCTGGAGATCCATCACTTACGTCACTCATCTTTCCAGAACCTTCCTAGTGCAGCTACACTGGAGGGTCCGTGAGCATGAACTGATCTTTCCAGGTCCCACCATGGCATCTCAGTGGGGTTCAGGTCCAGTGTTGACTGGACCGCTCCAGAACTTTAATTGTATTCCTTTTTTTAGCCAGTCAGATGCAAACATCCTGAACGGCGAGTCGTCCTGGTCCTGAAGCAGCAAAGCATCTTTACAACATTCCACCGCCACCGTCATTTTACCCCCACAAGCCCTGAGGGTAATCAAGGTGCGTTGTGGGTAAATTCAGACCAGCTTTAATGTTCTTCTGTGTCAGCTGTGACCTTTTTCCTTGTCATTTTCCCATGATGCCATTGTAGCCCAGTGTCCTTGGTCTAGTGGAGCCATGACCTCTGACCTTTATTGGGGTGAGACAGATCTGCAGTTCCTTAGATGTCGTTCTTTGGATCTACGGTGACTTCCGGACATCAACCCTCACCGCGCTCTTGGAGGATTTTTTGGAAGGTGGTCCACTGCTGTAAATGTTCTCTATGGCTACAATTCTGCTCCATGTGTAGATAATGTTTCTCATCGTGGATCTCTGGAGTCCCAGAACCTTAGAAAAAGCTTTAGAACCTTTCCCAGACTGGTCTGGTTCTGATTTGATTTCAATCAAACCAGACTGGTATGACAACAGCGTGGGTCCTTTAGCGACACCCTGGAAACCCAGCTTCACCTGAGGAACCGGGTCTACGGAGGACCAAAAATGACATAAAAATAAATAAATAAATGCAGAAATGAATAAATAAATACAAAAATGTGTAAATAAATAAATACAGAAATTAACAAATGAATAAATACATTTGGAAAAAAGTAAATATATCTTTTCATTGAAAAAGGCTTCATTAATTTATTTTATATTTATTTATTTATTCCCCCCCTTTATCCATTCATTCATTTCTGTATTTATTCATTTTCATATTTCTAAGAAGCAGGAATGATGTTAGGGTCGCCCTCCTCATTACCATACGGACAAAGAAATATAGACATAAATAAATGATGAAATGTATAAATATGGAAATAAATACATGAAAAAATACAGAAATACAGAAATAAAACAATGAATAAATAAATGAATGTAGAAATAAATAAATGAATAAATATGGAAAGAAAGAAATCAATAATTAAATAAATGTAGAAATATGAAAATGAATAAATAAATGAATAAATAAATGAATAAATAAATTAATTAATAAATTAATTAATAAATACATAAAGGAATGAATGAATGAATAAATGTAGGAATAAATTTAAAAATTACAATAAATAAATAAATATAAAATTATTTAATGAAGCCCTTTTCAATTTGCAAGATCTATTTATTCATTTCCAAATGTATTTTATTGATTTGTTAATTTGTGTATTTAATTATTTATTTATTTCCAAACATATTTATTTATCCTCATGTCATTTCTGGTCCTCCACACTTGTCAAATGCAGAGAAGATATTTCACAATGTTGTACTGTCTATGAATATGTGATCAATAAAGTATACAAATAAATATACAACACTGGGGAGACTTAGGAAGCAACTTCTCGTGTGATCAGATCCGGGTGGGTCCAGCCCAACTGGAACCACATTTGAGGTAGTCACAGAAACGGAAGAAACCAGGAGTTCTGGGAGCTCCTCATCCTCTGTCAGCTTGATCTTCTCCTCCACCTTGTGTGAAGATGCTGTCACGTCCATCTTCAGACCCGATCCCAAATCCGTCTGCAGGGAAAGAGTTTGGGTTTTAAAAATCGACTTAATGACTCTGATGAGTTTCAGAACACTGGAAAGATGAAAATAGAACCACTCCGTCGTCACCGTCGGTTTTTCCTTGTTTGATTTTGGAATAATTTCACCCCCTTTGCATCAGAGATTTGAAAGTTCTCTTTAAGAGAAGTTCCTGTTTTGATCTTCATCTCCATCCCAGTCTCCGGTGTCACCCCCTCACACCCCGACCTGTCAATCAAACTGTAACCGTGTCGTGTTTGTACATCACAAAGAGGAATTATTTTTCTATTCTCGTTTTAGCTGCAGGTTTCTGAAATGAATCGAAATGCCCGGAGAATTCTGAGTCTCAGTGTTTTACTGAAAAAACTCAAAAACCTTACCGGGCATATTTGTCTTATTTCTAGTCAAAACAACTCATTGCCCCTGAAATAAAATGAAGAATTCAGCAAGTAACACTTCAGTGAGATAAACAGACAAACTGTCAACAAGAGTATTCCCTGCTAACATAGAGATATATTAGTTTATTTGTCAGGATCCCCATTAGTGTTTCCCTATTTCACCGTAAAATACTTAAATATCAGATTGGAATCTCATTTCAAGTTTGCGATGGTTTAAATCTAGAACTGTGTCACCATTATACAACTTAAAAGTACCTGAAAATGAAGAGGTTGACTTTTATGGTAACAAACTAAAAGTTACCTTTGAAGGGGGGAAAAAACACCACTTCCTAATAATAGTCAAATAAAGATTTTTACTTGATTTTGAAAGTTTTTTTCTCCCAGTGTTATGGTGCAGCATGTGGAATGTAGTGGCATCTTGTGAACTTCTGAGCCCCAGCTCACCCCTCCCCATCCAAGCGTGCTGGTAGAACCTGCCAGGTCTTCAAATGTTCCCTTTTTTGACGGTGAGATTTCACGCTTTGTTGTTTTTCTTTTTTTTTTAGCTAAATAATAGGTCTGATCCTCCATTCGTCAAAATTTGGGTTTCTCAAAACATCCCAAACTTCTTAATCAGCCACAACTTATTGGATACTCTTCATCGGGTTTTAGGGGAAAAGTCTGTGAATTTGTGACTCTGAGTTGCTCATAGGTGTGAAGGTGAGTCTCGGTATTTGTTCCTCACCTCTCACAGGATAAGCAGTAGAAAAAAAAGGATTACTCAATGAACAAATCGAAAGTATTCGATGCAAGTTTTTCGGCGAAGTCGGGTCCGGCTCTACTAGCACTCAGCGAGGTTCTGGTGGTGATCCAGATCCGTACAGACCAAAAAGACACTGTGATTGGCTGCCCGCTCAAGGTGTTCATCGAGGAGATGAGTTAGCTGATCCTACCAGGAAATGACGGCAGGTTCCCAAGGAGGTGAGCTCCGTTGTGGATCTGCTTAGAAGAGGAAGGTGTGCCACAGGGAGATAGAAGTGAGACCACTAATTGCATCAGGAAGCAAGTTTTTATATTTTTAGGATAAAAAATATTTACACAACAGCCTCAGAACCTCATCTTCAGATTGATATAGTCATTTCTTTCGTTTTGATTTTCCTTCCTAACAAATATTACTCAGACGACAAACAGACATGAGATGATCTGATATCTCTTTCAGACCAAAGGTCTCTCAACCCCGCTCCAACAATATTCTCCTCGGGTCAAACCATCTCTTGTTTTCTGACTCCACCTTCCTCCTTGCTGCCTCCGGGCAGCAAATAAGGGAAGTGGAATGTAAACAGAAGGAGAACTTCCTTCTCTTGTCTGCTTCAGGAAAAAAACTCCGTTTCCTAAAGCCGCTCCACCCAGACTTTAGGAGGATTCTCTGATTACGGCCTGGAGTTCAATCTGAACACTCAAATAAATGTCCTTTTATGGTGTTGTGGAGGAATCTCAGTAAACAACCCTGAACACAATAAAGACCCTTCAAGACCCTAAAGGGAAGTCATACATTATATAAAGTATCTTGAGACGAGAACTTAGTTTTGATTGGTTCAGAATCAACAACAGAACCTGAGTGGAGTCCAACACCCACTGAGAACATGTCTGACCTTCTGCCAAGGATAGGTCCTTACGCAACTCTGACTCGGTTATGAAGGGACTGGGGGTATTATAGCAATACTCCCACATAACCCCCCCACACGACTATCCATGGGACATGGGTCATATTTAAATCCAGAAAACACAAGTAGGCTGGATGGGCATTCCATGTTCCATGCATTCCATGTTCCATGCTAGCATGCCTGCAAGGGTGAAAAGTTGGTCCACGGTTCCAAGATCTGGAAGTAGTCCAGATTGTTTCTCCTGAATCCAAGGTTTGATTTTGATTAGTCAGAGCCTCCAATCCAACACACTGGGGCCAAAGTGAGGCTAGATCTGCTGCTCCGGCAAAAGGAGCCAGTTGGCTTGGTTCAGGAATCTGATAAGAACTGAACTTGAACTTGGTTCTTTTCAACCAATAGCCATTGTTTATATTTTAGATCTCCTTCTTGCTTCTCCAAAACAGGAGGCCTGAATGGACCAACCTCCTCTGGAAGTCCCCCTGTGGACTTATTACTTACTTCATTCTGAAGCAGTCAAATCACTGGAACAACTCTCTTTAAATTATTTACAGAAAAGATTTTGTCTCCTGCTATGCTAATCGATGGTTGAAACTGCTGAGGGAGCAGGAACTGAGTCCTGCTGGACTCTCAGTCGATTGCTCCGACTAAATAATTAGTTGGAACATTAAGGTGTGACCCGCTGGGAAACCTCAGTATCAACCCGTGTTGATCTCACTAATGTGGTTTTTGTGCCGCCGGCATGACAGAAACACTTCTGACTCATTATGGATATCAGGTGAGGCTGAATAAACAAACCACAGCCGGCTCAAGGTAACAGATGCTGCTCATAAATACCGAAGAAATCACCGCTCGGCCTCTCAGTCTGAGTGACGGAAGACGTTCCTCCTCAGTTTTTGAGAGGCGAAAAAAAGATTACCGAACCTCAGTATTATTTATATCTTACATTTTATATCTTCTTTAAAAATTCAGATTATGGATATATCAGAAATGGCAGCGGGGCGGGCAAGGTGAAAGGCAGTCTGTGTGAAGTGAAGAGCAGAGGAGGTCAGACCTCACCATACTCCTCTGGAGGCGGGATCTACTAGATCGATGTTATGTATTTCAATGGAATTGTTTTCATGCTGATCTGCTATTGGCCAAAACACAAGAAATGAATTTCTAAGGGAGGAAGTCCCCCCTAAATAATCAACAACCAGAATAGAATATTGATATTGTGTTGGTCCAATGAGAATTTCATCATTTCCTTGAGAACAAGACTCTCTCAAAACTATGAGAAACTCCACAAATAGACAGAAACCCCCTCCAAATAATGAGGGACTTTGTTAAAGCTATGAAGAAGTTCCCCAAAATACTGAGAAACTCTGAAAATAATGCAAAATCTTCACACAATAATGTTAAACTCGTTAAATAATGAAAAACGTATTTAATTATCTAGAGTAGGTTTATTATTATTTTCAGAAGATTTATAAATAACGGTCTGATGATTATTTACTTTTTCCTGCCTGTATTTTGGTGAAATGCCCGTTTCATCGGATCAGGTCTCTGCCCAGACCAGATCCTTGCTAGTTCTGGTTCAGATCTCTCTGTGTGCTGGACTGAAAGGGATGCACGTGCACACATAGACATCAAAGGGGGCTTGAGCACCTGTCCTTTCTCTTCCTGGAGAGAAAGTGCCTTATTCTGGGGGGCTTCTTGAAATAATTGAAGATATAGTCCTGTTTCCGTACTTTCCCCCTGTCAAATAAATATTAAAAAAAATAAAATCAAAATATAAGGTTGGGAGATTAGAATGTTGATTTCCGATACCCTGCTTAACATATCTGACTCCAGGTATCCTGCACAGCTGTGATAACTAGTACTGTGCGGATTGATACTAAAGTATCGATACTTCCGAGCCCAACGTTTCTCTTCGAGAATCGATTTTCTTATTAAAATATATATATTTACACTCCGTAACCTGTGGCAAAAGTTTATTTTCATTATGACCACGAACACGGTCGAATGAAACGACCCTATCACCGGAATCTAGTACCAGCCGGAACTACTTACCATTGCCATGATTGCCACAATCTTTTAACCAATGAGATGTCGACGCTGTGGTGTTGGGCGTGTTCTATTGCTACTTCGTATGCAGAAAACGGTTCATTCTTATGTACTATCTGTCAAGCGGTTGTTTTTCAACAAATTAAACAACTTAAAGTTTACAGAAATACAAAAACGTCAGCACTGACCTCTATGTCAGTGGAAAAGGATCTTCTAACGGATATGAAATGCAGCGGTGTCCTATACGACCGTGTCGTTCATGAATTCATTCTCCATAACGCTGATCTATGCGTCGGACCAGGGTTGAACCGGTGACGTAGGGACTTTTCCTTCAGACGATGAGCAGCTTTGGTGAGTGCAGTGGATTGTATCTTAAATTGCTGTTGATTTTTCCAATCAATCGACCAATCTAACTTTATTTATATAGCACATGTAGAAACAAATCAGAATCGTTTATTCAGTGTGCTTGACAGGTGGTTGACAAACAAGAGAAAAAGTTCAAATGAGTTATAGAAATCATGTAAAGAAAATTTGAGATGAATTTGGAGACCTACGCAGGCGGAGAAAAGTTTGTAGCATTTAGAGAATAATACTATTAATGATCAAATAATAACATTAAGATGACAGTTTACACAAATAAGATGCTAATAAATAGTTTGCAAAATGTGAATAGAGTAATATGAATAAAAAAGTAAAATAGATAAACAATAAAATGAAATAAAAGAATAGTCTATAACAAAATAATAACAATTCAATCAGGGAATAACATAATAACATGAAGTAAACATTATTCAAGAATATGAATTATATATATATAATGATACATTTTGAAGGCATTACATAAAATCCAGCCTGGATAAGTGAGTTTTTAGTCGACTTCAGTCGAGATTTTCAGTTCCTCTCAGATCCCCTGGGAGTTTGTTCCAGCAACTTGGAGCAGACAGATCCAGAAGTTTTGGTTGTATATTGCACTGAATGCCCAGATTCCAGGGTCTGATGTCATTATAGATAGCATTAGAAATGGCCTGCTTTATTTCCCTTTTCTGAACACCTCAAGCTTTGCACAAAGAACTGGTATTGGATTGGTATCGTCGGTACTAGACTGTGTTTTACTTGGTATCGGAGAGAAAACCCCACTGATTTCCTGTAAACCACAGTGAAGCGTTAATTATCTAGAGGGAAGTGGCCCCCAGTAGGTTTCTGCTGGAAGGGAGGAAGGAAAGAAAACAAAGGAAAACTAAAGACAAGACCTGACAAGTTCTTAACGCAAAGAAAGCAACAAGAAACAAAGACAGCTAGTAACAAAAAAAAGTGATTAAGATGTAACAGAGAAGTAACAGATATTATTTCAAATTTTGAGACCTCTTTTTGAAATGATTTCAGTAAGGTTACTTTATTTTTGCAGCGTCTCAAAACATTTCTTGTTGTGTTTTTTTTCAGTGTTTTTTCCAGTAAAATGAACTAAATGAGTAGGAGAGAGAATGCACTAACACGCTGGGGTTGGTTTGCATATGTATGTGGAGAACGACATTTTTCAGTTTTGTGTGAAGATTTTTGTTGATTTTGAAGTTTTATTTCAATACCACCAAAATAATTCAAAGGGTGTATTGTCATGTGCATAAATAGTCAGATTATTAGTCATGTTTTTATAATTTCTTACTTCACTACGTCCGTGTCCCTGGTGCAGTCAGTTATTCTAAATGTACACTACAAACTAGTTGCATAGAAATTAATATCACATTGTGGCAAAGTTTCCTTTGTTGTTACCCGCTCTTGGTAGGTGTGAAGGTATTCAAATTAATTGGTAAGTAAATCAGATTTGTGTTACTATATTTAACCTTGTTTGTTTTAAAGCGTTTTTTTTTTTCAGAAATAATTATGACAAGGGGTCTTTTTTCTCACTTGAGCCGTTGCCCCCCGATGTAGGTGACGTCACAGATTAAACGATAGTGGTTACTTTTCAGATAAAAAGATAGTGGTGGTTACGTCTCAGATTAAATGTTAGAGGTGTTCTTTAAGTCATAGAATTTGTGAGGTGGGACATCCATAGATTGGACTTGTTGGTCCAGCACATCTCACAGTTGTTGGATTGGATTTAGATCTGGGGGATTTGAGAGGCCACGGCAACACGGCAAGTTTTATTATGTTTTCCGTTCATACAGCACAACTAGTATAGAAAATTAGCTCTAACACAAGTGAAAATAAATCATAATAATACATATATAATTCTATATATATACATGAAAAAAAATCCCTGGTTAAAAAACATTATTGATAAATAGTTTTTCAGGGAATTCCTTCTTTAGGTTGATCCATATTAGTCAAAGTTTGGTGCATATGAATCTACTCGATGAGTTCTCTTGTATATATTATTTCACTCTAATAGTTCACATTTTACTCACTAGGGGGGGCTTCTTTTGACAAAATATTTTGGACAAAGTTCACATTTAATTCGAGGAGTTCAATCAGAAGGATTGTTTGTACAATGAAGGGGGATTGGGGACTTTTCAGGGATATACCCTTGCTGTCATTCTTCCATTCATCATGTTGTTTGTTATTGTGCTACAGGAAATGGTTAAAAGACAAACCAGATTTTATAGAATCCACATTATCCTTTCTATAGCAAAGTGGGCTTTCCTTTCAGCCACTGCGAGCCGTTGGGAGTATGAAGGAAGAGTATAAGGTTTATTGTGAATCTTGATTTAGGATGTCTTTTATACAGTATTGCGATTGATTTGGATATTTTAGTTTTAATAAAGTTTATGTGAGCCTTACAGCATCATTTATTATCTATCATTACACCGAGGATTTGATTTCTTTCACTCTTTTTCTATGACTTATTTATCATGAGTTTCTTGTGTGAAATAGTTAAACGATTTCAAAAGATTATAAATTTATTCATATTTTTTTTACTTTAATTGAGTTTTAGTTTATTTGCATCAAACCAACTCACTGCCTTTTCCAATTCCTGTCCCACGGTACCCAACTTTGGATCTGTAGGTATATAAAAAAGTGTTTTGTTGATATTCCATTTTAATTCATGATATAAACTGTCACAAAGCAGCATTTGTACTTTTGTCCCTCAGCCAATGAGAGCGCTGTGTTCAGTCACATGACACTGTGGTGCAAAACATTAGACTGCATGACGAGCAAAAACAAAAGAGCCTTCTCTGTGCTTCAGAGACAAAAGTCTGTTTGGGTACCAACCACAAGCGGGAGCAAAGCTAGGTGAGCTAGCATAATATACCAGAGGTCTCCTTACTGATGATGGTCCGTCAATTTACCGGCCCATCTACGTTCCAACCCTCATCTATGGTCATGAGCTTTGGGTAGTAACTGTAAGAATGAGGTCAAGGATACAAGCAGCTAAAATTAGCTTCTTTCCTGTGGTGTCTGGGCTCGGTCAGCTTAACCAACAAAATGACCAAATAGAATGTTGTCTTTATTGTTTAAAACCAAAAACACTTCATTTTTGTTTTCCCTCAGAGAGAAGATGAATGAGGACGCGTTTGTGGTGACTGACAGTAGGACCGAGTACCGCTACCTGGTACAGGAGGAAGACGAGGAGGAGCTGCAGTATGTCCATCACAGACAATACATCAACCCTCTGCTGGTGCTCTCCAGGCGCAACATCGTCCTCATCTGCTTGGGCGTTCTCGCCCTGCTCTCTCTCGCCACTTACATGGGCTACATGGCCCAGACGCTGCCGCCAGGCACTGCCCACGTGTCGACACTCTGCGGCGAGTTCAGAGGAAAACACGTGAGTTTAGACCAGAAGAGGCTGGTCCGTAGAGGCAGAAGAAGATGGTTCTCCTGAGTTTGAGAGACAACAGGGAGATCAAAGTATAAAAAGAAGAGTAATTAGTTGAGGTCGACCATTACTAATTCTCAGTATCAATTATAAAATTGATACTGATTTTTGAGAAGATTTTTACATCTTCTTTGGAAAAAATCCATTACTGGAATTCAGATGATGCTTCAATCCACCTGTGCCCTCCACTTCACACAGGCAAGGTGAAAGGCTGCCTGTGTGAAGTGGAGCGCACAGGTGGACAGACTTCACTATCCTCCTATGGAGGCGGGATGTACTAGATGCATTAAATGTATAGAATATTATAATGTACAAAATATAATATTGACATTGTCTTCTATCAACAACTGTCAAAAACATCTAAACATATATATTTTATTTAGGGCTTGTCCAAATAAATGCAATTTGTTCAGCTTTAGCAGACACCTTGATAGCTAAGCAGTTAGCTTAGCTATCTATTTTTTTAACTAGCAGTTAGCTAATTAAAAAAAAGTTGTAATTTCTGACTAATTAAAAAAGATCTCTGTCCTCCCCAATTTTTAAATTCAGCAGCCCAAACTTTTTTTCAACTCTCACATTAAAATTTTATTTGATTATATCATAATACGGTACCTTATGTGGACCAAAAAAGCAAAAAACACACACACACACATACCGCCGTCACACAGGACCAGGGGACCAACTTCACCTCCAGATTGATGCAGCTCTTCCGCAACCAACTGTTCATCTCAGTCATCAAGACCACGCCTTACCACGCACACACAGATGGTCTTCTTGAAAGGTTCAACCAGATGTTGAAGAAGATGCTGCAAATGTTTGTGGATGATACTGGCAAGTGGTGGGACCGTTGGCTGACGTTTTTACTTTTCGCCTACTGGGAATTTCCCCAGGCATCAACATGCTCCCCGTTTGAGTTTCTATATGGCTAGGATGCGCAGTGACCGTTGGATCCGCTGTTGGTTTGGAAAGCACAAACCAACAGCTCTGAGTGATTGAGCCTTCCAACTCCGAGTGGTGCAGTCCAGTGGTCATCGTCTTCAAGAAGGCTGGCTCCCTACGAATCTACATTGATTTCAGGAAACCCAGTGACGTCTCAGAATTTGATGCCTACCCTGTGCCAAGAATTGAGGACTTAATGGGGAAGAGCTGCCAAATTCACCACCACCCTTGACCTTTGCAAGGGTGGTCTGACACTCAACAAGGCTGGACTGACACTCAACACTATTAAGTGTGAGTGGGTACAGCAGGAGACACACTACCTGACTGAGCAAGGCTCATTGGTCATTGGTCATTCCAGGTCCTCTGGGTCTTCTGACTGATGCCCTGATCCAGGTCTGGGTGGAGATCCCCCAGGAGACCATCCATCGTTTCATCAGGCGTATGCCCAGATGTTGTAGGGAGTGCTTACAGGCTCATGGAGGCCAAACACACTACTGAGACACATTAAAGGGTTGTCTTGAGGAATTTTACAAAAGTTGGATCAGCCTGGGTTCTCATTTTTCCATTTAGATTTTGAGTATGATTCTGAATCCGGACCTCAATGGGTCAATAATTTGGGTTTCCATTGATCGTTCTTACGTTATTTTGTTCTCAACAAATTACACTATGAAATCAATAAAGATTTTAAACGTTAAACGTTTTAATGTATGCAAAATAAATGAGATGAAATGAATTTGCAACCGTGAGTTAGACTGTTACCTAACCCGAATATCTGTCATGATATTCTGACTGGTTAACCGCACATTCTATCTTTAAACTGTCTCTTTAAACTTCATTATCTATCTAAGTACCACTTAACAATCGAAAAATAACATATTTAATTATAATAGAAACAATGTCTGTAGGATTTGGTGTATTGTACTTGTATTTTTCGTATTTAAAGCCTTAGTAAAATTAGTTTGAGAATTATGGTGGCACATTTGAAAAAAATGTCACGTATCCCATCCAGTATCCTAAATTACCCACCGTTTATAGAAATGTTGTCGGATACCGACGAAGGTGATGGGCAATCGTTTTTTTGTGAGGGAGGCATCAGTTCAAATGAAATCACAAAATGTAATCCTGATATATAATAGTTAAAAGTGGAGAAAGATGAAAAAAAATAAAATAACAGAACAAACCCTAATCCCGGTGGCTGGAATGTTTCCCTCATTGAAAGAATATTGTGTTTCGGAACTCCCCAAATGTAGAGAAAAAACAATTCAGCATTAATGAGAAAAAACGGGTCTGTTAAATTGTGTTCCACAGCATTACACAAAGAGTTTCTCTTAGCAATCCGCTTAAAGGTAGGAAATAATGTTTCTTCCTGAGGATGTCTCCTTCATAACTGTAAGTCTCTCCACTTCTCAGTCTCTGCTTTAATCAAGCTCTTGGACTTAAAATCTTTACCCTGTAAGGACATATCCATATTAATATTTTTTGACTAAATAATAATTTTACATTCTTCCAACCAGATCTCATTTGTTACACCGCTTTACATCTTAAAGCATGATTATAAGATATAGGTAGGATATAAGGTATAATAACAGTGATCATAATAAACAGCAATAGCGTAAGTGTACGTGTTTAGATGCTTGACACTATTTAAGAGTGACATGATAACATTTTATAACAGTGCTCTGAGTTTTGGCCGTTCTCTATAAGACAAACATAAATCCTGAACAAAATAGTCCTAAGACTGAAAAGACTCGCCGTGACACCGCTGGAGTTTGGATCAAATTAAAACTCAAAACTTCCGCGTCTTGCCTCTTGCCCCATATTATGCTCTATTCCATCCATCCTTTGCAAATCACCATACAACCCCCCACATGGCCCCCACAATCGGGTTTGGGCTGAAAATGTTTAAGCTGGTCATTCAGCCCACAGGGGTCACATCTGGAAAACTCCAGGAACAGACGGTATGATGAAGTTAATTTTTGTCCACAAACTCAGGAAGCAAACCACATCTGGCTGAATTCTCTACTGATAAAAAGTGGAAGTTTTTATCAGTATGTGCATGTGGTTTATTTAACAGCACTTCTGAATCCATCTTATGCAGAACAATGGAGCCTACTCCTTCAAGGGAATTCCCTACGCCGCTCCCCCGGTTGGAAAGCTGCGATGGGCCCCTCCAGCCAAACCACTGTGCAAAAGCGGGGCCGTTGACGCGGGCCAATTCGGCAGCGCCTGCCCACAGATTCGTCAAATGAGGAGCACAGGGAGGGTGACGGGCCAGGAGGACTGCCTTTTCGTCAACGTGTGGACACCAATGCTGCAGCCTAACAGCATGCTGCCTGTCATGGTGTTCATCCATGGAGGATCCTTGCAAGCTCTCAGTGGAGGAGAGGACTTCTACCGGCCCACTGAGAAGCTTGCTGCCGACACAGGAATAGTTTACGTCACCTTCAACTACAGACTCAATGCCTTTGGCTTCATGGCACTGGAGATACTGAGAGAAGGTTCTCCAACAAACACCTCAGGTCAGCCTTTGTTTTAGGAGCTCACACTCAGATTAGAACGGTTAGACAGTTCTGACGATGTTGCATTCAGGAAATGTCACCTGCATGATCGAATTTAACTTGGGCTCAGGTGTAAAATCAGTTTTACCCTTAACTGCTGAAAATGGACCATCATCCAAAGCCATGAATTCAATAGTCTCCTCTTTTTTTGCTTTGGGCTTCTAAAAACTTTGTGAGGGGGGAAAGGGACTATAGTATAGGGTAGGAATGAAGGACAGAAGGTAAGTAGGAAGGTAGGTCGTTAGTGAGGTGGGTACGACGGAAGGAAAGCAGGTCGGAAGATAGGTAGGTTAGTAGGTAGTAGGCTAGATAATGAAGTGGCTAAACAGGGTGGATACATTGGTTTGGTAGGTTTGTTGGTTGGTTGACTAGAGGGAATGGAAGGTAGGGAGTTGGGTAGGTGGACTGAAGATGGGGAGGAAGGTAGGTTGGTCGGGACAAAAGGCCACAAGCTAATCGATGCCTCTTTCCACAGGGAACTATGGCTTCATGGACCAGATCGCAGCCCTGAAGTGGGTCCAGAAGAACATCCATGTGTTTGGAGGAGATCCTGAGAAGGTCACCATATTTGGACATAGCTCAGGTATGAAAGCGAGAAGAGCTTGGGCTGTTTAGATTAGGACATGGTTTTTATTTGAACTTATTTTAAGGGGCGCAACCATATAGCTAATTTACTTTCCCACTGAGCTTCTTCCCAACCTGAACACAACAGATGTCCCAGAAGGTGATATAGGTTTTTCGACAAGAGTTCCACAGTGATGCAACTTTTAAACCTGAAGATTTCAGAAACTGAAACACATTATTATTTCTCCGAAGGCTTTTTCGGTGCAAAAAGCCTGAATTGATCTGTAGCGGTTTGCTTCGTCTTTCGGTGGTGATTCACTAAAAGGCGAAAAAATTGTCCCATAAGAAATAATGAGAAATCAATATGAAGAGAGCTCAAACCCAATCCCTCTTTGGGGCCATGTTGCTTTGCGATACCTTAACATAGAAGAATGATTAAACGCTTAAACTGGTCACCAGATTATAGACTTCAGTGGACTAAATGGACATTTTGTTATCTAGACTGGATTTCATGAAATCCCGGTTTAGGTTTGAGGCAAATTTCTCTCTTATAGGATCAAGTGTAAAGCGTAAGAACCAAGTTGGGATTCTGACGATCTGTTTTCATTCTGTGGAGGCGGGACATCAGTGTGGACCATGCTCATGTCCCCGCTGGCGAAGGGTCTGTTCCGTGCGGCGGTGGACATGAGTGGCTCGTACAACTACAACGCAACATTGGAACAGGCCGAGTCCGACAACCTGGTGTTCCTGAAGAAAACAGGCTGCAAAGACCTGGCCTGTCTCAGAGGACTCTCCATCACACAGATCCTGCAGGTAGGAGACATCTCCACCTAACATCTCTTATTTACAACCTCAAAAGATAGGATCTAATGTTGTATAAAACCTATGATTCACTATTCCCACTATTAAGGCTGTATAACTGCTCCTCCCCTGATGGACTAGCCGGTGGTCTGACCTAGATACATCTGTAAAGACTGCAGGAACCATCTACTAGTTCTGGTAGAGGTCTACCATGATCCTTTTTCCTCCTCAGGCCGTCCCGTGGACGGAGTACCCCTACTGGGCTCAGGATGACGCCTTTGACCTCCCCTCAAAGGGGCTCTTTGTTGGCCCGGTGGCAGTGGTGGATGGACATGTCCTGGATGCTCCACCTTTCGAGTCCTGGGAGGAGAAGAATGGAGGCTACAGCGACGTTCCTTTTGTTGTTGGGACGACGGCGCAGGAAATTGACCTCAGGTGAGAGCTCACCTGGTCAAGCTTCATCACCGTTACCTGTTACTGTGATTGGACCGTATTCTGTGTTCCTCTGCAGCCCTCCTGTTGGAAACATCTCCATGTGGACCTGGGGGGACTACCGGGAGTACGTGACAGGTATCAGTAACTTTAAAGTATTTCTGGAGAACCAAGAAGTTTTATCCAAGCATTTTCAGTTACCGTTCTCTTGGGTCATTTCTCTGCTCCACACAGAAAAACTGAAGACCTTCAGCACGGATCTCCCCACAAAGGCTTTGAAAAAGTATCCAAGTTCTGCCCCCTGCCCCACCAAAGACCGCTGTCCAGAGATGGCCTTTACCACCATGGTGTCTGATATCAGGACCACCTGTCCTAACAACGACCTGGCCTGGAGGGCTGCAGGTAGGGGAGTCTGAGGTACTGGGGATGTTTGTGTTGCTCCTTTCACCGACTCATGACCTCCTCTCTCCATCTGCAGCGGCGATGGACAGTCCTGTGTATCGATACGTGGTGACCTACACGCCATCAGGACCAACCAACACATCCTTTGACTTCCTGTCGTTCCCCAGCCGCTTCTCCTTCCACTTCCTTGACATTTCTTCTTTCTTAGGATGGCTGGAGCCCCTCCTCGGGAAACCTCTCTCTGATGGAGACAAGAAGTTCACAGATCTCATCACGCGCCATTTTGTCCACTTTGCTAAAACAGGTTATTTATTTGTTTCCTTTTGGAATCGGAGGTCATTCTGATGAGACCCCCGCTGACATGTGAAGGTTCCTTGAGTTTTATATCCTCCACATATAACCCAGCGCGGTCGGTGTTTTTATTACCTGATAACCACTGAAGATCCAGGTGGGCATGAGGTCACCGCTCTTGACTGCTTTCATTCAGACCTTTTAGAAAGAACCTTTGCAGTCATCATAGGTTATAACAACCTTCACGGCCCGACGTACCTGCGGTGTACCTGCAGGGTTCAACTTGAGGTCCATGTATATATATATATTTTTTTTTTCCTCTCTGCCAAATAATTCTAAAACAACACATTTTATTTAATTGTAATGCAAACACACAGATTTACCTCCTCATATGACTTTGTGACCCAAGAAGCCTCGTTGCTGCTGTAAACTGTCTAAGAGGCGTCAACTGTTGGAATGCACAAATATTCCTTCAGAATAACAAATAGTTCCAGCTAACAAATGCTAACTGTTTTTAACTGGTACAACAGCAAACTACATAAGCCTGTTTGCTAACTGGCATTAATTGTTGACTAGTTCTAGCAGCAGTTACTATGAGCTACCAGATGCTACCAGTTGTCAGCTACTGCTGCTAGTTGCTAACTAATTCCAGTTGCTGACTGCGAATAGTTTCTAACTGTTAACTGCTATATGCTAACATGTACAGGGGTTGAGTGTCATGAAAATTTATACAGAATGGTAGGTCAGAATAAAATCCCACAAGGAAATCTCCTTTGATAATCTTTCTCTGTCTTTCAGGTAAGATGACAAAAGAATGGCCGGAATACCCAGCAGCCACTGCTCTTCTGTCGGACACGCTGACAGTGGTGCACAACTACACGGCGGAGCGGTGTGGGCTATGGACGGACAACGGTCTGCTCGCCTACGGCTGGCTCAACTGACCAGAGACCAGCTCAGAATTAAATTGGATTAAAACCACTGTAGGGAAACATCATGTAAATCAAATCCTGCCAATGTTGGATTTGCTGCAAATTTGAATACGCCACAAACGTTTGACCAGAAAAATGATCATGCTCACAATTTTCAGTAGCTTTATTGTTTAAATCTACAATTTATCAGGCGCAAATAAAAGATAAAAAAAAACTACAAAATGTAGATGACCTGAATAAAGTTAATGTCATGTAATCGCAGCTAAAGTTGGCTAACGTCAGCTTTTGTCACTAATGCAGATACTGTTGTCCCTCTGCTAACGTTAGCTCAGCTAACTTAAGCTAATTTCAAGAACCACTGTCAAGTTATTCTTTCTTCTTCTATGACTGACATCGACTGTTTGTTTTGTTCTTTATTTAGTGTATGGAGCCTGATGCCGGGTCATTTGTTCTGCTGTGTACCTGTATGGTGGATAGTCTGAATGACAATAAAGTTCCTTTTGAAGTCGGTCTTAAATCTTTCAGCATAGCTGAATTAGCTCATTTCAGCTTTGGGCTTTTAATTTAGCGGATGCAACCTCTGGTGCCTTCAGGGTCTGCAGGGATCTTAAATTCTCTGCCTGCTTAAAACAGAACCTTCTTATAGATCAGCCGATGCTCAACCCGGCGCTTAAAGAAGTGATGCAGCGGCTCCATGTGGTGTTGGGATTTTTAGAACCTGACAGGTGTTTTAACCTGTGAACTTTCCACTGAGTCGTTGTTAACCTGCTGAGTCATACGCAGCCAACAGTCTTTGAACTTTCCTGTGATTTAAAAAAAATGATATTTGTATTTCTCTGCAGTCCGTCACATTAAATGATTTGTATTGTACTCTCATCAGATATTACTTCAGGGTATAACTTACAAACAGTATTAATGTTTTATTTGCCATTTGTTGGATTGAGAGCTGATCACACTTTGTTTGCTGAATAAATTTTATAAGTGAGGAAACACTTGTTCTCTTTAATTAAAGAAGAATTTAAAGCCGTCTCAGCTTTAGTTTTAGATTCAGATCTGCTGGAACATTTCTCTAGAGTTTTGAACGGGATGAACATTCATAAGAAATAAAATAAGAAGTGAATTAACTAATAAAATAAAATAAAACTTTTGAAAATATGTAATAATATATTTATATCACATATAATATTGATACTTAAATAATAAATACAACAAATATTCATTATGAAAAATTAAATAGAAAAATATATATTATATAAATAGTATATATATATATATTTTTTAATATATATATATATATATATATCTGATTAAAAACAATTAATACATCAGAATTTGAAATATATTGTGTTTTTTCTGAATCATCAAAATAATGTTAGCAATTAAGCTGTAATTAAATTTTTAGAATACTGCAAATGTTAAAATATATGAATATATAAATCTAAGAAACGTTCATAATATTGAAATGATTTAGGTCAGATAAAACAAATGAAAAAATAAGCAATTAAAATATAATAAAATTCAAAAGGTTGTACAAACATTAAAA
>VRLP01007124.1:0-23825 GCA_009660295.1 Lophius piscatorius | reverse complement strand
ACTGTATGAACCTGGACTGTTTCACTGTATGAACCTGGACTGTTTAATTTTTATAAACCCTGACGTTTAAACCAAATGTAGATATATGGGATTATTCATTCATTCATTATCCGTAAGTGCTTAGTCTGTTTTGGGTCACGGGGCTGGAGTCTATCCCAGCTGACAGCTGAGGCGGGGATGAGTCTCCAGGTAGAGACAGGAGACTCAGAGACAGACGGCCCTTCATGCTCACATCTAGTCCTGTGTGAGATTCAGAGTCAGCAGTTCTTATTAATCATCAAACATGTCATTAGAGCGAGTGAAGGTCAATAATAATAATAATAATAATAATAATAATAACGATCGACCACGTTTCAAGGTCTCCCTCTGATAACATCATCCATACGGTTGGAATGTAGAGGCTGGTGGAATGTCAGCGGTGTGAGATAAGAGATAAGGATGCAGACTTTCCCCCCCGGACAGTTTCTCTCAGGTGTGTGGCGTGTTTTAAAGGAGCATGACAACAAATCGGATGTAGTGTGTTGATATCTGGGCGTTTAAAGCACGGCCCCCGTCACAACAGCAGGTCTGCCAATCATCAGGGGTGGCGGACCGGTGCAAATCCTTTGGGTGGCAGGAGGAGGAGGAGGAGGAGGAGGAGGAGGAGGGTAGTGAGTTCCCATCGCCTGCAGGCAGACTCAGAAATCTGGGACAGATAAACTCATCAAATTAATATTAGACGTTGGCTGTCTGCCCTCTCCTCTCCCGCTGTTCCCCCCTCTCTCCTCTTCATCAACATCCAGCTTTCCCCCGACCCCTCTCCTTTTAATCATCTGCTCTTCATCCTCCAACCCAAACAGGCAGACCTGCCTCATCACCACAAAACCTCCACCCCTCCAAATCCACCCAGGATATCTGTCCCACCACTCAGATATGACACAGTAATTATATTTCTCCTCCTGCTGTTTCCCGGCTGAGCTGTTGCGTCACGCCGCGCCCGAAGTATTACTCTGTATTCTGTCCTCTTCGTCACAGGATTTTCAATAACAACGCTTATATCTGCTGGTCGGTTCTTTTCCACTTACAGATTTATCTTCTCCTCCTTCTTTCCTCCAGCGGGTTCAACCACTCAGAGGTCACCAACGGGGTCCAAGCCCAAGATCACCCTGGACCCCTGCATACGCCTCAAATCAGACAAGTTGGACATGGTGAGTCCATTCCTCTGCTCAGAGACGTTGGCGCTGTGAGACGTAACAGCCATAACATTACAACCGCTGACCGGTGAAGTCCGTTTAACATAGATCCATCATTGATTTAATAACGATCGTGTAAGCCTCGCAATTTTGACGAGGGCTAAATTGTGTTAGATGGACCGCCGGGTAAGAACAGCAGTGAACCAGCAGCAGGGGAAGTGAAAGCTTGTCTGTGTTCTCTGACCGCACAGAAGTTCTGCTGTGGCACAACCTGCTGAAAAAGTCAGGGCTGGTTCTGATAGAAAGGTGTCAGAACACACAGTGACATCATAGAGCTGTAGGGGCCATATTAGGCAGGTGGTTTTAATGTTATGGCTGATCCGTGTAGCTTTTTGGCCCGTCTGAAGAACTTCTGCACTCGGTCGGTTTTTAAAGAAACTCCATGAAGCAGATTTGCACCAGTGGTTCTTCTCTCTCTGATGAACGTTTTTTCAGTCAGCACTTTTCCAACCTCCTCCTCCTCCTCCTCATCGCATCATTGATCTCTCGCCACTCGCTCCGTCACCCACGGGCGCTGCTGTCACCCAATCAGCACATTCCCTCCCTGCTCCCCATCTTACCCCTGCACTCCGGCTCCACATCTCTCTGCTGCCTCTCTACGTTTCTCTTACTAGTCTGATTCTAGATGTGTGGCTCCGGCCCGGCCGTAGGTTGACCCTGATCCATTCATTAACGGGTGAGAGAGGCGGAGATGGTTCCGACGGCGAATTCACGCCGACGCCGTCGAAGAAGAGGGAGTGAGATGCATGGTGGTCATTTTTAGCTTTTGGGACTTGACATTAGAAACGTTGAGGAAAATTGAGAAAAACATAAAAGTATGATGAAAGACGTTTAACGATTTGGCCAATGTGGCGTACCCACCAATCAGCCATAACATTAAAACCGCCTACCTCATATTCTGTAGGATTAGGAAAAATACTTAATATTTTGTGTGAGCTGTCGAAACATTGTTTTTATATTGACTGAATATTGTTTTTAAATGTATTTAACATTGGCTTTAAGTTTTTTTTTAAATAAAGCAGTATGGCAGCAGGGAGGTGGGCAGTAGAAGT
Source organism: Lophius piscatorius (assembly GCA_009660295.1). NCBI lineage: Eukaryota > Metazoa > Chordata > Actinopteri > Lophiiformes > Lophiidae > Lophius > Lophius piscatorius. Next base: position 21,541 of record VRLP01007124.1, on the reverse strand, counting down.
GGTTCAAAGAGGAGGTGGGGACTGCACCAAGGATTAGCTCTGGGCCCCTTGTTGTTTGCTATGGTGATGCACAGGCCACCAGATGAGGTCATGCAGGAGTCTCAAAGGACTACGATGTTCGCGGATGACATTGCGATCCCTAGTAAGAGCAAGGGAAAGGTGGGGGAAAAAAAATCTCGATTTATCCTTTGGAGAGATGAAGAATGAAGTAAAGAATCGTTGATATCAGCACTTTGGACAACTCTGTTGTTTTTTAAATGTGCTTATAAATAAAGTTGAGTTGAAATATGAAACAGTAGTTGATTGCTGGATGTTTTCATGAATTTGTTTATAGTTTCTCTGCAAACAACTGTGTAATGAAATAAAAAGGAAATGAACCACTACAATAAAAGATTAAATACTTAAAGCGGATAAAACGAATGCAGCGTCGGTCCTGCAGGGAATCCTCCCTTTATGAAGCAGGAACTATTTCAGAGACCTGCTGACTCAGCAGAACGGCCATTTTGGTGGCCATGTGTTTAAAATATTTCTCTTTGTCTTCCTTGGGTGGCTCTTATGATAATCTTTCTGACCGCGTCCCTCAGGCTTTGTCCTTCCTCGGGCTGGACGTCACAGAGGAGAAGAAGAAGAAGTTTAAAGAGAGTCTGATGGCAGACCCACAAGGCACTGTGGCATATGGAGGTGAGGCACATGTGCACACACACGCACACACACGCACACACACACACACACACAGTCCAGTTGTGTCTACAGCCATGTGAAATATCTGAGCTGAAATCCTGTCAGAGCCGTGTGACGGCTGCATGTCGCTGACTGGTTGTGTCGCCTTGTAGAACCGCAGCAGGTCTGCTTGTAGGCAGGAAGCCTTTGTAGTCTTCATTCCTGAACGTGTAAACAACGAGAAGGGACAAACGTGAGGATCGAAACCACTTTTACAAAGAATCAGAGATCAGAGAAGTTCCAGAACCGTAGGTCTTGTTGGGGGCTCCTGGTCTGGAGTCGTCAGACGATGCACCAGTCAACGTCAGAACTGAACCATGGAGCCATGGAAGAAGGCGGTCTGGTATGATGCTCTTCCTTTACAGCCAGGTGTGTGTATGTCGCTAACCTTGGGAAGAGATGGCAACAGGATGCATTATGGGAAAACGAAAAATTTGGCTAAGGCAGTGTGATGCACTGGACCATGTTCTGTTGGGAAACCTTGAGTCCTACCATTCATGTGGACGTTCAGGAGGCAGGATGATACTCACTGACTCACTGCAGGAATGGTTCAGGAACGGTTTGAGGAACACAACAACCAGTTAGAGGTTTGGACTTGGCCTCCAGATCCTTCAGATCTCAAACCAATCAAGTAACTGTGAGATGTGATCTACTGAAAAGTCTGAGCCATGGAGGAACCTCCTCACAGCTTCCAGGACAGGAAGGATCTGCTGCTAACATCTTGGTACCAGATACCACAGCAGAACCTTCAGAAGTCTGCTGGAGTCCAGTTCTCCTAGGGTCAGAACTGTTCTGGACATGCAGATCATCAACCTAGTTTATTTTAATACCATACTTTTAGTTCAGATACAAATTCATAATATCCCTATAATATCAACATTTAGCTTTGAATTGATGACATAAGTGAACTTTATGTTTAGATGACCCGTTCTGGTTGAAGTAACTTCTATCTGTTTGTCTGTTGAACCTAAGATTTCGTGGAGGCGACCCAGAGCATCTTCCAGGAGAACCTGGAGGAGCTGGGCCTGAGGGACAGTCCCTTCATGTTCTCATATCATGAAGCAGCCAGTTTGATGGACACGTCTGCATTCCACTCCCCAGTGAGTCTTCCTCAGTTTGTTTACACGTGCACAGATGTTCCATGTTCTTCGATTAGGAGCTATTTCTCCCTGCGTCTCCTGTAATGATCCGTGATGGTATGTTTAAGGTCTGTGGGACCTTTGAGCGCTGTTCAGTTGATAAAAACACAGCAATGGAGTAATAGACTAGAACATTTTCTGAGTATGCCAAGAACCGCCAGAATTTCCCTCCAGCTTTCATCCAAACATCATTCTGTGATTCTGCATTGGTTTCTGTCATCACCTGATCATGTGACCTGCAGACTCTCACCTGATCATGTGTCCTGCAGACTCTCACCTGATCATGTGACCTGCAGACTCTCACCTGATCATGTGACCTGCACTCTTCACCTGATCATGTTTTAAAGACTCTTCACCTGATCATGTGACCTACACTCTTCACCTGATCATGTGACCTGCAGACTCTTCACCTGATCATGTGATCTCTGATGCTCCTGTGACCTCATAGCCTTCATAGACTTGGTTGCCCACTGAGGCTGAGTGGACCCACGGGGATGGAGTGGATGATATATGCTGATACCCAGTTTTGTTATTTAAAAAAAAAAATGATGTTCAAAAGTAGGCGGGGCCTGGGACCTATCGTTTTTACTGGTTCTGCTGTGATTGTTCGAGGTGAATGCTACCCTACTTCCTTTGATGGATACCTTATTGGACATCATTTGTCAAATATCTCCACGTGGATCAACCCTCTGAACTTCCTGATACCAAATCAAAAATCATCTGATCAAATATCATTGGCTATCAGGGTTGAGATTCTCCAGAGGACACATGTCCGGTAGTCAGGAGAATCTGATTCAGAACTGGAGGAGGTGCGACAAATTGGACTATTGGTTCATCCCATGCAGTGGAGTTGCATAATAAATGTTTAGGATATAAGGATGGATCAAGATTTCGCCCTAACAGATGTGAGTTTGGTTTGTTTTTGTGTGTGTGTGTGTTTGTGTGTGTGTGTGCAGACGTATGAATCAGAGTGCAGCTACAGCAGTGAGGAGATGGAGCAGTTTCAGACAGAGGTGAAGCAGCTCCAAACCCAGATGAAGCAGCTCAAGGTTGACACACACACACACACACACACATGTCCTGTGCTGATTACTAGTCATATATAAATCCATCACCATTTGATTCCTTCTTGTAAGGAGAAAGTTGGGCTCTAAAACCCTCCTGGTCTTCGTCTGCTGCCTCTGTTGGCAGGTGATGCTGAAGGACACGGAGTACAGTAAGAAAACCCTGGAGGAGGAGCTTCAGAAGACCTCAGAGGTGCGTGTGGAGACATCTTAAGGTCACAAGCGCCAGAATTAAGTTGCTGCTAACTCACAGGAACTTTGTGTTGTTGTTGTTCTCAGAAAGCCTGCTTGACCGTGGAGGAGAATATCCGTCTGAAGAGTCGTCTGCAGGCGGTGGAGGCCGAGGGGGGCCAGCGGCCCGCCGACAGTGCAGAGCAGGACTACGAGGAGGTCATCCAGCTGCTGGAGGCCGAGATCAGAGACCTGAAGAACCAGCTGACCGGCAAGAGGCAAGGACGAGGCGTGGAGGCCACCAAGGTGAGTTTCCAGCATTCCCGGTATCACACACATGGATGAGCACCAGCTATCGTCTTCCACCTCCTCTTCGAACTATGGAGCCATGACCTCTGACCTTAATTGGGGTGACAGAGGCCTGCAGTTTGTTCTTTGGATCTCCTGTGGCTTCCTGTAGGGGCTTCACCGTGTTCTTGGAGGTAATTGGAAGGTGGTCCACTTCTGTGAAGGTTCACCATTGTTCCAGGTCTTCTCCGCGTGAAGATAATGTGTCTGACTGTGGATCTGTGGAGTCCCAGACCCTGAGAAACAGCGTTGGAACCCGTCCCAGACTGACAGGATAAGCGGTTACAGATGAGGAACGGATGGACGAATATTTACTTTTTACAAACTTTTTACATGTTAAAAAATGTTTCTGTCGGGCAGCAGGCGTCATCCTTCGCAGGAGGAAACGGCAAAAGCAGCCGTGCTAATAAGCTCATGAGAGCAACAAGTCAAAACTAACAGTTGTGGAAACAAGAAGCTTCTTCCTGCAAAAAATGTTGTTTTTTTTAAAAACCCACTCAGCCAAGCTTTTCCCGTCCTCTGTCTTCGCTCTCTCCCCCGACGCCACTCGCAGGAAGCCCTGCAGCAGCTCATCTTTGTGTGCGCAGCAGCCAGCTCTGATGAAAGGAGGGCTTTATACTATTATCCCCTGGCTCAGGCTTACTGCCTCGCTACCTGTGGCTTTTAATCTCAGGTGCTAAATCCTGCAGACTGGCACCCGGCCTCACACGAGTCGGCTGGGTGAAGGAAATTAAGGAGAGAATATCAGACATAAAGACAGGAAGTGCTTGAGACCTCCTCCGAGGACCAGAGCGTAACGGCTGTAGAGTCAACAATCTGGGGACGGAATGGGCCTGGGGGTCCGCCTCATTGTGTCTAATGGTAGAGATTAGGGATTAATAAACAAAAGTCTATGCAGAGTTAAAGACGAGCCCAGAAACTGTATGGTGGCAGATGTCAATCAAATAGTCTTTAGAATCCATCCATCTTCTTCTGCTTATCTGGTCTTGAGTTGTGGTGGCAGAGAATTCCAGACATCCATCTCTGCAGCAACACTCCCCAGCTCATCCTGGGGGACCTCGAGTTCTCCCGAACGCCTCCAATGGAAGACATCAAACATCAAAACCAGATGTTGAACCGCCTCAATTGTCTCCTCGTGAAAGGAAGGATCATCGACTCTACTCCAAGCGGAGTAGAGTCGGAGAACCTTGACCTCAGATTAGGAACAGCTGACTCTCATGCCAGCTTCGAGAACAGCTCCAGTGCTGCTGGAGATCCCCGACCAAAGACCCAAATAGAACCACATCATCTGCAAACAGCAGAACAGAATCTTAGACAAGAGTCAACCTTGGCAAAGTCCAACACCCACAGACTGGAGGTCCATGCCGTGTGTGTGATGTGTGTGATATGTGTGTATCAGGAGGAGGTGCAGGAGCTGAACAGGAGGCTGACAACCATCGACTCCCAGCTGAGGAAGTCCGAGCAGAGCAGGAAGCACCTGGAGATGTCAAACAAGAAACTGCTGGGCTTTGCACAGGTACGACTGAGACTCTTAGCCACAGCACATCCTGTGTGCAGATAGACGAGGTTCTGTCTATGTTCTGTCTATGAATATGCCACCGGAACTAGTCCCAGACCGAGGAAATACTTCCACATTGTAATTCTATCCCTGAAACGGTGGCGATATTACGCACGCACCGCGACCGCGTGTGCCTCAGGTCAGTTCTATATTTCTGCCACTAGAGGGAGCTTTATCTCCATAGTTTACAACTTTTGGTCAAATTTAATCCAGATTTGTTGCATATGAATGGACTCCATGAGATCGGTCATGTATGTATCATATTTTACTCTAATAGTTCAGATTGCACTCAGTAGGGGGAGCTTTTCTTCTTTTTTTTAATGAAAAACACTTTGTCCCATTTAAACCAAATTTAGTGCATATGAATCAACTTCAGAGTCTCTATCTAGTATTTATCAGATTTTAGTTCAATTGTTTTCCCATTTTTACTTTAATAGTTCATATTTTTCTCAGTAGGGGATGCTTTTTCACAAAAAGCACTTTTCTTTGGATCTCTTACTTTTGATAGTCTTTCTATTGAATTATACAATTTATACACACACAAGCTGTATAACAAAGAACATCTATCCCACCCCCGCAACAAACTTCCCCCTGCCGTCATGAGTTAGTCAAACTTCTTCGTCGCATGTAGGAACAGGAAATGAAAGTATATTTGAGTATAAAAGGAGAGCACAAGAATTTCATCCTCTATTCCTGAGCTTGTGTGGAGGGTTTATCGAAGAATGTCAGAACGTCTTTTCAGAACCTTGTAATGTTTGGCCTTTGGACTGAAGGTGGGGCAGCATCTTCATCTTTCACCACAAAGGTATCAGGAGATGAGCCTGTAAGGGAAGTAGAGGTGGTGTTTCCAGTTTAGGGTGGACTCAGTCTGCCCTCTAGTGGCTGAAGTCCAAACTGCAGCATGAGATCAACATAGAGATCATAGAGTGATATAATTCCAAGAAACTTCCCTCGACATATTTTCATTAGATGTTCTGTCCAAGAATGATTTTAGATCCTGCTGAAGATGGAACATTTGTTCTCAGAGTGTCTGCCTCTGCCCCGAGTAGAGAGAGCTTCTCAGACCAGGGAGGAGGACTCTTAAGAGGCTTAAAAGTCTGTTTGTTAGAAAATGCATAAATACAACATAATTAGAGGGAATAGGATCCGAACGAATGACAGAATCCGTTAAGATAACTTTACTAAGGCCATTTATATTTCACTACAACATAGATTATCATGGTAACCGGGCCCTGGGGGGGTTACATCAGGCCTCCAGTGAATATTTATTCATGTGATGTAGTAAGCAGGAAAAACGGACAAGTGGGAGAATCTGAAAGACTTTGCAAAGGACCAGATATTGATGGCCGGGTCAGAACATGGTGTTCATATCAACACAGTCGTGTGACCTTGAGGTCTGTGTTTTGGTGTCTCAAATATTTTTTCTCTCACTTTCTTCTGTCCTCAGAACGTCCACAAAGTTCTGACCACACCGAGCCCGTTCGGAGGAGACAGCGGGTAAGAGACTCTGAACGTCACCGCTCGATGTCAGTCCTTCTGTAAACACTCTCCAATGTGTGTGTGTGTGTATTTATGTGTGTGTGTGTATCAGGAGCAACAGGTCATCTCCATCCGCTGACAGTCCCAAAACTCCATCACCACGTCCTGATCCCGCCTTGCAACTGGCTGTGGAGGCCAAAGAGCTGGTGGAGCGAGTCTGCAGCCTCACTGCTGATTACAGAGGTACAGAGTGGAGACAGGAGACTCTCCTACGCATCGTTTAGATCGGTGGTTCCCAAACATTTATATCCTCTGTCGGTGGTTCCCAAACATTTATATCCTCCGTCAGTGGTTCCCAAACATTTATATCCTCCGTCAGTGGTTCCCAAACATTTATATCCTCCGTCAGTGGTTCCCAAACATTTATATAAGAATAATAACCTTTAGATCAGTGGTTTCCAGACATTTATATCCTCCGTCAGTGGTTCCCAAACATTTATATCCTCCGTCAGTGGTTCCAAAACATGTATATCCTCCGTCAGTTGTTCCCAAACATTTATATCCTGTCAGTGGTTCCTAAACATTTATATCTTCTGTCAGTGGTTCCCAAACATGTTAATCCTTTGTGTAAGTGGTTCCCAAACATTTATATCTTCAAAAAAAGGGGTTCTCAAACATTTACAGCTTCTGCCAGTGGTTCCCAAACATTTATATCCTTGAAATCAGTGGTTCCCAAACATTTATATAATAATAATAATACCATTTATGTCAGTGGTTCCTTAAGATTTACATCCTCTGTCAGTGGTTGCAAAACTTTTTTTAAATCCTCTGCAAGGATGCAAACCTTTGGGAACCACTGGCAGAGGATGTAAATGTTTGGGAACCACTGACAGAGGATGCAAACCTTTGGGAACCACTGGCAGAGGATGTAAATGTTTGGGAACCACTGACATAGAGGATGCAAACCTTTGGGAACCACTGACAGACGATATAGAACTACACTTCTGATTTAAATTGAACTTTTCCGTGACGATGACGATGATGAATGATTGTTCCTGTTTTTCTGTCCCACCTGCAGCGTCAGAGAGCTCGTTAGAGAACGCAGCAGTCTCAGATGTCCGCTCTCATCACAAGTGAGCCAGAGAGGATCATGGGAGGACATGGTCCGGCTGAACCCACCTTGGATGACACCGCCGTCTACAGACAGGACGCCACAATCCAATCTAACACACCTTCTCCGTCTCATCAGCTAATTGGACAGAACACAGCCGACGTTTTAATGCCAAAGCCCGCTCACATCTATCAGACTGGTGTCCGCGGAGGGTTCAGGAGGGGGAGGGGCTTCAGCCGTGACTCCACCCCTCATCATTCAGCAATTATATATATGTACAGAAGTCTCTATGAGAAGTGCTCTGCCAAATAGAAAATCAGCTGGAATTCTTTTCTTCTGTCCCTGATAGACGTTGATGGAGCTGCATGGACGAGTCCAACACACACACACACACACACACAGCCTGTTCAGACCCTCCGACCTGAGTGAAACCCGAACCCAGCTGGTCACTCCTTGAATTGTTTAAGATTAAGCTGCCGCCAATGCTTTTTGGTTAAACTGTGGTTTCATCCTTTTCAGTAAATCCTCCATTTCTGTTGAATATTAGAGACAGAGCCGTTCCTTCGTTCTCCACGTTCACCCGTCTGCACGTGTGCATCATTTACAAGGCCGCCATAATTCAAGGAAGACTCGATAAACGTCCGCAGACACGATGGAGAAGGAAGAAGTGAAATGAAAAGGTAAAAAACGTTTTTAAAAAGCTCCACTTGCACCATTTAGTGTCCTGCTCAAATGTTTGGTTGATTACATTTTGAGTCTCTACTTCTAATTGAAGAACATGACTAAGCTCGTTTATAATACAACCCAGTGCTAGTATGTAAATGGTAAACATAAAGGGGCCAAGGGTGGAACCCTGGTGGACACCGAGGAGGCGGCATTTACAAATAGCTATTGAGAAAGTCTGTTTTTTTTTTTTAAAGAATTATCTAATTTGATAGTCAGTAAAGGTTAAATAGTTTTCCAAAAACAAGCTTTACAAAAAGGTTAATCTACTTAAAATTGACTATTTTCCATGAAATAATTGTATTTATACATTTTCTTAAAACACATTCTTGAGGACATTAAGGAGTTAATGATCTCACAGACCGACACCAGTGGATCATCTCCTCCATGTTTACTGCTCCTTATTCACCCGGTACATTTTCACTCCTCTCTTCTCCGTACTTTTCACTCGTCACTGCCACCTTGTGGACGTATTGATGTCAACATAAAGGACACAGCAGCGTTTTCTTTTGAGTTGATGAGACGATTGTGCTACAGGTTGGTTTTCTAAACCTGGACAGAAATCCTAGATGTACTTTCTTTTTTTCTCTCGCAACATCACTGGACAAAAAAACACTAATCCTACCCTGTCGTCCCCCACAGCAAGGACAAATCCCGGGGAAAGCCCCCAATCCCCTTCCCTATGACTGCCCTCCTCAAATGACAAGCTATGTCTTAAGACTTTTGTACATAAAAGAACAGAATTATAAGAGTGAAATACGATACAGACCAGATAAATGTCCTCGAGTCGATTCATACGCCTCAGATTTGGACTGAATTGGACCGAAGGCTGAGAAATCATGGCCCCAAAACTTCTGAAGATAATTCTCCCCAAAGTGTCGCAAATATACAACTGAACTTTCCCAAAATCACTCCAGTTCTTCCTGGCACTATAAGGTCTGAGGGGTTACATTGGAGTTATCGCGTCCACACAAAGGGCCGGTTCCATAAAATCCTTGACTTTTGGGGAATATAATTAAGTTTCTACACGGAAAGATGAATGTTGCAGGAAACAAACATTATTTGGAGTTTTCGGTTTCTTACAGAATGTGATTTAGGTTGTCATTGTTGGCTCAGTGGGGAACAGAGTGGGGATCAGTTTGTCTGCTGCTGGTTCATCTAAACCTGCAGGATCAGTTCCACACCTGGACCTGACGGGATCACTCAGGGCGGACTTACCCGGTCTGAACAGGATTAGAATCCCAGCCGTGGGATGCATGTAGAGGAGAACCGGTTTGCCTATGAAGGACAATCCAGAGCTGGTCTGTTCTTCCACTATGTCATAACTCACTGACATCTGCCTCCATCACAAACTTCGCCCGCGTTCTCTGCCTCCGAGCAGCAAAACTTTAGAAGTCCCTTTCTTTTTTCTCCATCTTGCCGACTCTCTTCTCCCTTCGTCGTGTGAGAAGGCACAGAACGCTGCATCGACAGACCCGGGCAGTGTTTCGGCGTCTGCAGCTTCACGCCACTGCATGATTCATACGGGCGCCCCCGCCTCCAGGAGGTCGTAGCTCCTGCTGTGTAAACTCCTGTTTAGTCGTCACGCAGTGTAGGAAGACGTCAGCCGTAGCAAACCGTCGTCTGTGTGGCGTAAGCAGCATCTTTCATGTGGCCTCATATCTTTCTGTTACTGTTTTATATTAAAGGAATAACCCATGACAGCTTTCAGTGTCGTGTTTGTCCCACTAAACTTTTATTTCCACTTCTGACAGCAGCGTTTTACCACAAAGTTTGAGAACATGAAAAAAAAAAAGAAAAGATTTTAAAGGATTCTACTTAACTTGAAACCATTCAGAATAAAAGTGATAAATAACAAAACAGTTAAACCTATCTAATACCACTAGTTCAGCGTCCAACCACTCAAACTCCTTTTTTAAGACATGATAAATCTTCTGTCAAACTGTATTAACATGGCGGCCGTCTGACCCCAGCTCACGAGTTCTATACACACAAATGATCGTTTCACTGTTAACTGACAGATCAGCAGCTGGGCTCATAACAGACAGTAATAATCTGGAGGAACACTTTTGCAGTAAAGTAAATTCCTGATCTGCCTTCAACCACCTTCTACAGCCGGAGAGGAATGGATTTACTCTTAAAATATCAGTGCGCACCTTGTAAGTAAAACACACTGGATGACGACAGCTAAGGCTTCAGATAGTTTCAAAGAAGGTTGTAGAGCTGTGAGTAACGTAATAATGTCCTGGCGGCCGGAATGATGGTCAGCAGCTCCAAATCTGAGGCCCTGGTTCTCTGCCGACAGACACTGGGCCGTTTCCTCCAGGTTGGGGATGAGTTGCTTCCTCGTGCGAAATAGTTGAAGAATCTTTGTGTAGTGATGCGATAATGAACCGTGAGAAGGACAGGCGGTTTGGTGGGGCGTCACCGGTAATGGTGCTGCTGAGTCGGTCTGTTGTGGTGAAGAGAGACCTGAGATCTACGTTCTCATGCTCACCTATCGACCGAAAGAATGAGGTCAAGGATGCAGGCGGCTGTAATGAGCTTCCTTCCTAGGGTGGCTGGACTATGAGCTCAGAGTAAAGCTGCTGCTTCTTCTCCTGGAGTCCGTTAAAGTGGTTCGTGCATTTAATCAGGATTCCTCCAGGACGCCTCCCTCCGGGGATTTTCCAGGAACATCCAACTGGGAGGAGACTCCGGGGTAGACCCAGAACTTACTGGAGGGGCTTTGTTTCTCATCTGGCCTTGGAACGCAACAGGATCCCCCAGGATGAGCTGGTGAGTGCTGCTGATGACAGGTACGTCTGGATTAACCTTCTCAGCCTGCTGCCCCGGTTGATAGTAAGAAAATGGATGGATGGATAGAAGTATCCCCTCCAGGTTTCCATGATCGGTTATGATTCCAGATGCTCATCAATCAGAAAGGGTCGTCGAATTCCCAACGATATTAATTCAATCATTATCCGTAACCGGTTGTGAATAGAAAATGGCCACCGTATCAATATGAAGGAGCATTCCATGCCTGTTCAGGTGGGCGGGGCTCGTCTGCGAATGACGTCGTCTCTTTGCAGAGACACTGTGATTGGTCGTAATCAGACCATCTAGTCCTATAATTCCCTTAGAACATTTTTCTTCTCTAACTCGTGTGAGTGCGTTAGTTTGTGACCGACTCACATCCTTCAGTCAGAGATGACGTGTCGTGTGGATCGTTGGAGATTCTAGTCCGTGGAGGTGTGAAGACCCAACCTGGGTTACAGTGTGTCACAACTAGTGTGGGGGCCATCAGAACTACAGCGGTCCCTAGAAGATGACGGGGGGCGATCCAACGCTGCGGAAGCTTGATTCGTAGGAGCTGGGTGTCACTCCCATAATGCCCTCAGTCTGCGGCGTCTCCCCGTACAGGAAGTCATCTTCGTCGTCCCTCGATTCCTGATAACCACAACAACAAAGTCAGTTAAGAAATAAATAATAAGTCGACTCAAACAAAGTATTTAAGCTCCCGATGGGTTTCTTATGTTTCTGTAAACCGTCGGATCTTCAGACTAGATGTGAGTCTGAATTAAAACAAAAGTTTGTAATGATCATTCTATCTATCGAACCAAAACGAGTCACCAGCTGGGTCTGTGTAAGAGGCTCCGCCCCCTTAGAGATTAAAGGAGATGAACGACGAGTCGGCATATTCCCCCGGTTTACATTTTTAAACAGGATCACATCAGGATTTTTAAAGTATGTTGACATTTGATGGACTAAATGAAAATAATCTTTTTTTAATGAATAAATAATAGTTGAACTACTTTATTACATTATGGACATGTTCATAAACTCACCTGTTTGCCTGCTTTAGTGGGAAATAACTCAGTGTCTGCAAGCTCCTCCCACACCTGGTACAGAGGCTCAATCAGCAGACCAGACCTGCACACACACACACACACACTATAGTTATTCTAATTTGTTTGCTGGAGACTAACCCTCACACCCCCTCCACAATCTGATGGAGCAACTCGGCAGCAGACTTCTCCACCCTCACTGTGCTAAAAATCCTAAACTGTTGAGACCACCTTCGCAGAACAGGCCAGGACCTCCTGACCTCAACATTACCGTTTCAGCAGGTACGGGTCGAAGGGGAAGAAGCTGTCCAGAGGGTTGGTGACGGTGGTCACGCAGTCTCCTCCTCCGGATCTGCGGACCGTTGGCAGCAGGAGGCGGTTGTTCTTCTCAATGATGGTGTAGCAGAACACAATCTGGTACTTCCTGCGACAACAAACACACCAGCTGCTGTTTATAAAATTATAATACCTTTTAATTACAGAAGGCTGGGCCGCTGTGTAAGAGACGAAGATCAAATCCGATCACCTTCATCTGTGATTAAACTGCATTTACTGACAGCAGATTAACCGTGTTCTCAACGCCTGAGCAGTAACACCCAGAGTAATAGAACCCGCCAGAACTCTGACGTCTCAAATGAAGCATATATCTAAAAGCTCCAAAAGGTTTTATCATTAAATATACACCAGCCATAACATTATAAACACGACTTGTATTGTGTTGGTCTCCCTATTGCCGCAACGACCACCCCGACCCAGCAGACCTCTGAAGGTGTGCTGTGGTACCTGGTGCCAAGACGTGAGCGTCAGATCCTTCATGTCGTGAAAGATGTGAGGTGGATCCATGGATCTGACTTGTTGGTCCACAAATACTTTACTGGATTGAGATCTAGGGGATCTGACTGGTTGTTCTGTTCCACCAAACCATAACTGTTACATGTCAGAGGAACATCCACATGCATGGTAAGACTCAAGGTTTCCCAACAGAACATGGTCCAAAGCATCACAAAACCTCTTCCAGCTTGTCTACTTCCTACGATGCATCGTGGTTCCATCTCTCCGCAGGTAAGCAACAAACACACACGCACACACACACACACCTGGCTGTCCACGTTCTTCCATTGTTCCGTGGTCCAGTTCTGATGATGACATGACATGGTTGGTTCTAACCACTGCAGATCAAGAACATCTAACAAGACCTGTAGTTCTGCAGAAGCTCTAACAAAGTCACAATCTGGTCCTTGTCAAACCTTCACAGATCGTCATGCTTGTTCTTATTCTCTGCTTCCAGCATCAACTTCTGGAGAAAATGTTCCCCTGCTGTCTAATAGATCCCAGGAATGACCGGTAACCATGGTAACCAATGTTATTTTGTCCTCACCCTTAAGTGGTTGTAATGTTGTGGCTGATTGGTGTATTGTTTATTGGTTCATTTAACCCCTCAGTACAGCTGAGAGTAAACTCCTGTAGACAGCGACATAGAGGCGGGTGGCGTACCTGGTGACGGCGGCAAACATGCTGGCGACTGAAGGCAGGCAGACCTTTAGGGGGTTGAGCTGAGACATGACCACCCGCTCCAGGTTCAGACTCTGCAGGTACTCCAGACCTGAAACACATCCACACAAACACAAGATCAGAACTTAGAAACTGCTCCACAGCTTTTCATGGAACTTGGCAGGTTGGTTTGTCATGTGACAGGAGGAGCTCAAACTCTGGAATGGATCTAGATGATGATAGATTTTTTCTCACGCCTGAACAGAAGTACTGAATGGACCTGCTTTACTCTAACGAAAATCATCAGACTTAAGAGGCTGTTTTCCAAATCTCTGGATTGGATGCTCTATATGTCGTTGATATCCCACAAGGGATCAAATCCCAGAGATAGAATCCCGATGACGATACTAGTAGCAAAATATGAAAACCCGGTAAGTGACTAGAACTGGATGGACGTAGTTCATCAAATATCACGGGGAGGTTGACGTATCCCCACAAGATACTTTCACTCCTCCCCTTGGTTTTGTTTTTCTGTTGCACACAGGTCCTCTGTTCTTTGGTTCCAGAAACCGATGCTTTTTCATTCACCTGGATGGAAGCGTCTACACGCTGAACTGGATCTGACACTCACCTTTCTTCATGCTGGCCTCCAGGATCCCTCTGTGTCTGAAGATGAGTGTGTAGAAGACGGCCTGGCAGACGCTGTAGAAGGGCCCGTGTAGGCTGATGTCACAGCAGGCCTGTTTGCCGCTGCTGTCCTGGCTGTCGATGTAGCCGTGGATCCAGGGGACCAGCAGGTCCAGACAGGCGCGCACAGTTCTGCGGGATGGGAACAGACGTGGTCACAGAGATAAAACGCTGACTGGCTTGAGGCTGCATATGTGCGGATTAACTCACAGCACGGGGATGAACTTGGCTCGGGCCAGGAAGCTCCCCAGGTACCCGGCTGCTGCCTGGCGAAGGACAGCAGGCTGAGAGAGGTTCTGCACGATTTTCCACTGATGATCCAGGAAGGCCTCGGCCAAAGCCTGGAACACAGAAGACACTATGAATCCGCTATTCCAGAATAGAATCACCACTGTGAAGAAAGGGATTGATGCTTTTGGAGGTACTGACCAGTCTGAAGCTGCAGAGGTAGAAGAGTGTGAACTGGACGTGGGAGGAAGCATGTGTCGGCAGAATGAGCTTGTCAAACACTCCCAACAGATCTCGGTACAACTCCTTGGTCCGTTCCACATGAAGAGAGCCTGAGAGAGAGGAGACAAGGAGTCAGAGAGGCCCAACGTTCCACTACACCAGGATACAGACACCACTAAGCACAACTGATGATTACACCTTTGATTATGTAAAGAATGCCGTTATGTACAGATATTACATTCCCAGTAAATACTTAAAAGTGGCTTTGTAAAGACCTGTTTTGAAAATCCTTAAAAATCTTTCCCAAAGTCTGTAAGAAGAAAATACAACATGCAGAAAAGAATGTAACTAAATCCTTTTGCTTTGAGAAAAACAAGATGCCGGTTACATAATGTTTGTTTTCAGACATCTGTGGAATCTTTTTCCCAACTAGATGCACCAATTGCTCTTAAAATAGCGATGTATGAGAAAACAGATTAACTTTTAAACTCCAGATATTATTTGTGAATAAATCACCATCTCACTGTTTCTTCATCCTTTGTAGAAAACATCCCATCATTTCTTTCACACATGAAGGGGTTATTCTTCAAGTGAAAATGTTCATTTCATGGATTCCTCTGTGTCCTTATCCATACATAGGTTAAAAGAAATGTTGCTATGCTCTGCTGTCAAAGCGTTGGGTCTGAATTATAAATAAACTAGTGTGTGAACTTTAAATCTGTTATCTATTCTATCCATCTATCTCTCTTCTTTTCTGGTCGGATAGATGGAAGAATGGATGTTTAACTTATTTTTCCGTTGATTGAATGAATTACAATTTTTTTCACATGGACTTATTTATGAGCCTTGATTCATGAATGCAGATAAATATCTGTATACATCATGTTTTTGTAAACAGAGAGTTATTCAGCTACCGTTGTCGTGGCAGATGTCCTTGATGTAAACCATCAGAACGGCCATGAGTGTGTCCAGCCTCTCCGCCACCGGGTGGGCCGTCACAAGTGCCCTGGGGGACCCGTCAGCCGACATGTCCTCATCCTAAAAAACAAGGGAACAGTGGCTGTAAAGTCCAGGACGACAGAAGAGGACTTCACTCTCACCTAATTTATCCTGTTCTGCTCCTCAGTTTTTTTAAGTGCAGCCTCGTCTGGACCACAAACCCCAAATATTCTGAAAAAAGCTCCACAGCTATCACCTGAAGTTATTCACTGCAGTGTCGGTAAGGTTGTACCTGTTACTATGTGTGTCAAATAAATCTTCAAATCTTCTCCTAAAAACCTTCTTAAGAGTGAATAAATGATCCATTTCTTACACATTGGTGTGACGCGGTGGCGGCTGGAGAGTTAAGAAATTGTAAATTCTTTTTTTTTTTAAATTCAATTAAAAGAAAATAAAGCTTTCTCTAAGTACAGGAGGTATTTATTCATGATATGCATGATCGACTACATGTTACGAATCCTTGTCACCTGAATCCTGACAAAAAAAACAATGTTTTGGCTTCAGCAATGGAGTTTCGTGGTTCATGTTGAAAGCTCTTATTTTGAAAGAGGAAGTAACAAGTGAAGTATAATCTAGATTTTTTTACAGACCAGCCTCCTCTGGTAGAATTATTTATAACATTGCGATACAGAAATCAGCTGCAATTCCAAACACTGTAGATTACCATGTCAAAGAGTCCTTCCTCACTCCGCTCATCTTCTCGCTGCTTCTCTTCGGCATTCTCCTCTGCATCCTCGATGTCTGACCGGGACACACTCACCTGAAACAATCACAAAGCACTGTCAAACACACATTCCCGCTCTGCTGTAGTAGAAACCCACGTTTACTTTTTCTTTAATTTGGTGAAAATGTTAATAAAAATACTTTTGTGATTAAAAAAAAAAGAGGCTCCTTTCACATCTACAGCACAAACTTCTGAGTAGCATGATGGCCTCCTCACAGGAGACAAACGTTGGGTCCTCTGGAGAGAACAGATCCTCACTCTGCTTTTAAAACTTTGAATCAGTATTTTAAGTGGAATTAACTTACATCCAGTTTGAGCATCTTCCCGATGATCACCTCCAGGACGTCTCGTCGGATCGACGGGATGTACACGGTCACCCTCAGAAGGTTGTGAACGTAACACTCCTGCAGAGAAAAAAAAACACCACTGCTCACTGATCAGCCATAACATTACAACCACTAACAGGTCGAGTCGGAATAACAGTGATTATCAGGTTCATGTTCAAACCACTTTATTCTTCCCACTGGGAGATTTGACAGGTGGACAATACAAGATACAAATAAAATGTACAAGGGAGCTGAAAGAAATCTGTAGATGAAAGGGATAGAAATTGAATAAAAGTAACAGTATAATGAATTTTGAAAAGGATTTAAAATAATTAAAATATCAGACAGCCAGACATAAAGACAATTTTAAAAAAGGAAATCGGACCAACGGTTGGGCAGTTAAAATTATATTAAAGTGTTTCCCATAAAAAAGCTCCCCTAATGAATAAAATAGGAACTTATAGAGTAAAATATGACGTATGCAAGATACATTTCCTTGAGGGGATTCGTATGCATCCAATTTCGGACTAAATCGGACAAACATTTGAGAAATTATTTCCAAAAAACGATGTATTCGATAGTTTTCGCTATTCTGGAATTTAAAAATATATCGCATTATAATAAAACATAAGATGCATGATTCTACTACACAATGAGTTTAACACAATACTTAAAGCATATTTTTCTGATTATACATTACTTAAGTAAGCTTTTGAATGTTTCATATTACATGTATTGGAGTATTTTCTGCCGACAGTATCAGTACTTTTACTGGAGAGGAAGTGTGTGAATACTTTGTCCATGAGAGGAAACATTCTCTTACCAGCATTCTGGAGGATTTCTGTATGAAGGGGAAGTTCTCCTGCAGGATGGGCATCAGGAAGTGACTCGTCCTGAAAGAAGAGTGTAATCCTTAACTTGTCCTTGTCAGGCCCATAATTGGACTTCCACCTAGTTTTCGTTTTTTCACTGGCACAATTCCAGATCGTCCCCCCCCCTAGTGGACATAGGTGGTATTTTGAAGCCAAAATCCCATTTTTGGCACATTTTGGGTCCATTGGCTCTCCTACTGTGTAAAATTGAGAGACCCGCTGGTTCTTTGCCACAAAAACGGTGTAAAACTTGAACTGTGTGGTATTGCTATCAAAGTTTGACACAGCAGTTAAAATTCACCGATTTAAAATTATTTTTTGGGTTTTTACCACTCAGGTTGTATTATGTTAAATTTAGATTGAAGATCCGACAGTATAGAACTATTTTATTTTTTATTTTTGGGAGAACCAAGGCTAAAACTAAGACAAGAGGACACAGTGTTAGGATCAGAGGAGACTTACGACGGGACGTATCTGGTGATGAGCTGCAAAGCCTGATGACACTGATCGAAGTTTCTGGGAAGGTCTGGACAAACGGGAGAATATGAAGAAGGTGATGGAAGAGATGGAACACAACTAGATTCATGCCCACACTTCTCGATTCCTCTCTCGTAACGCAGCAACACACACCAATCAGCCATAACATTATAACCACCTTGTTTATATTGTCTGGGTCTCTCTTTTACCACCAAAACCAGTTCTGACCCGTCAGGCCCTGAACTTAACCAAACCTTTGAAAGTGTGCTGTGGTATCTGATACCAATATTTTAGCAGAAAATCCTTGACGTCCTGAAAGGTTTGAGGTGTGGCTTCCATAAATAAGGTCCACAGATGATGGATTGGGCTGAGATCTGGAGAATCTTGTGACCATGGCAACAACTTGAACAGGTTGTGTTGCCGGATTATTAGGGAATTAAGGAATATCGTTCCCACGGAGGTGGGGACTTGATCTGCAGCAATGTTTAGGAAGTTGCTACGAGTCCAAGGAATATCCATATAAATGGTAGGGCCCAAGGTCTCCAAGCAGAACATGGTCCATCTATCACACTGCCGCCCAATGCGTGTCTTTTTCCCAGAATGCATCATGGTACCATCTCTTCTCCAGGAAAGCCAAGTACACTCAGGTGGTCGCCCACATGATATAACAGAAAACACGATCCATCAGACCAGAACACCTTCTTCCATCACTCCGTGGTCCAGTTCCGATTATGAAGGGTCCATTTTGTGAGTTTTCAGCATTGGACAGGGATCAGAGGTCACTCCGATTGGTCGACAGATAAAGAGCCACATATTGAGCACACTGTGATGTGACTTTGTGTTCGGACGTCTTTTTTAAGCATTATCCTACAGTATCCTACGTCTGTGGGATCCGACAACATTGACCAGCTTTCACTCCTCACATGCATCAATCAGCCTGATGGTCCTTCCTTAGACCACTTGAGTAAGTTCTAACCACTGAAGAGCAGGAACATGGAGATGTTCTGATCAAACCATCTAATCATCACAATCTGGTCCTTGTCAATGTCTCTCAGATTCTTAAGCTTTACCATTTTTCCTGTTCCCAACATCACCTTCCGGACAAAATATTCACCTGCTGACTGATATTTCCACGTCACCATGGTAACCAGATAATCAACGATATTTTGGTTTCGCCTTACAGTGGTTACATTGTTTTGGCTAATTGCTGTATGTCTAAAACACTTTGAAAATGCGACCTTCATCATTTAATTTCGAAACACGACTTACTCTCATCTTCATCATCCGAATCGGAGATATCGACTCCTCCTTCGCAGAAGGTTATTCTCTCTGTAAACAAACAAACGAGTTAATGATGGGAAGTTTACTCCAGTAAATAAGGACAAAGTTGAGTAAATAAGGACAAAGTTGACTCAAACACAACAAGGTGACAGTCGGACAAAAAGATCAAAGACGTTACTTTAGTGCTAAGAGTTATTTTTTCTCACTGATGAGGACAACTTACTGGGTATGAAGTGGGAGACCACCATCTTCAGGCAGGCACACAGGTAGACGGTCTGTGCTGAGACCAGGTTACTGAGGAAGGCCATATACTCCTCCACCACAGGCTGACTGCGGCCCACCCAAGGAAGCCTCTAGAAACACAAACACACGGCAAAGACCTTCAGCAGATATTGGGCGTCTCAAAATGTTACAGAGGGATTAGAGACTATTCCAGATCTGAGCTGTGTCTCAATTCAGACGGCCACATGAGTACAGGACGACAATGAGGCGGTGTGTTCGATGAAGAACTTTTCTGGCGCCACCTGTTGAATCACTAAGTTCTGTCCCTGTCACCGGACGGCATTGATAGCTGGAGTCGATTCTTTGATTCTTAAAATGACATATCAAAACTTGTCATCCGTCCATTCTGGTATTGTGCCGTATCTTTACTCCTCTCCCCTAATTCATAGACCTTTAAAGATTTAAAAATGACAATAATGACCCGAGGTGTCGATCAGATACTAGTGAATAGTAGTAAAAATGACTCAAAGCCACCTGGTTGGTTGTTCAAGCGATCCTTTCGTTAAGATAATACGTTCTGGTGAGGTTTTAGTGCGTACTCTGTAACTCAGCTTCAGAGAATAACAATGCCGGCTGGAGGTTTGGACACTATCAGAAAGGTCGTTTGATTAAATAAGAGTGTAAAAGCTCAGGAACGAGTGAAAAATTTAATATGGCGGGGCTGACGGGATAGTTTGGAGGGAAATAAAAATCAAACTTCAGATTTATGTTGAGTCTGTTGACTTTGGAGAGGCTGTGCCATGGCTGGACAACAACTACGTAACACCAAAAAGGAAACAGTTCTGTGAAGAAATAATCCGAACGCATGTAGGATGTGATCAGGATCAAAGTTCTTGTAACACAGTGATGTAAGTAAACAATTATCACATCCACACACATTAAAATAAACATCCGGTCTGTGATATTGTTCAATAGATTCTCAACTTACTATTCAATTACTGGTTTATTTTAGTTAAACTAAAGCACAAAAATCACCGTTGTTATTTTTGACAAGTTAGTCATAAAGCATAACAAAAGTTTTTTGAACATTTTCTGTGGACATTATGTGTAAATAGGAAATTTGCAATATATTGCCATTGACAAAAACACCATTACTCAAAAACCATTTCATTAATTATTTTCAAACCGTATACACCCATAGATCTTAGTGCGAGGAAGAACTGGATTGATGTTGAGAAATGTCAGTTGGATATTTCTGACAAAAAGGGGGAACTTTATCTCCAAAAGGTTTGCCGGCCATAAATTCTCAACCATCGGTTTAATATGGTAAAAATTTGGTGCATTTGAATCAAATCGAGATCTATCTTATATATATAATAATAATAATAATAATACATTTAATTTAAAATGCACTTTACATTTGGATCAAATCTCAAAGTGCTACAAAGTAAAAGCAGATAAAAGCATCAATAAAAAATAAAATAATAACTATATAAAAGCCTTACCAAAAACCAACAATGTTAATTAAGGTTATAGGTTCTGCTAAAAAGGAAAGTTCTTTAAGTCCTTTTTTAAATGTGTCAGTCGTCTGTGGAGCCCTGAGATGGTCAGGGAGGGCATTCCACAGACGAGGGGCAGCAGAACAGAAGGCCCGATCACCCATGGTGCTAAGCTTAGTCCGGGGAGGGAGGAGGCGGTATGAGTGGGTAGAACGGAGGGATCGTGTTGAGGTCAGTGGGGTGAGTAGTTCTTTTAGGTAGGGGGGTGCGTGTTCGTGTTTACGAACTCTCATCAGGATCCTTGCAGCACTGTTTTGAACATACTGAAGTCTTTGAAGACTTTTATCAGGGATCCCGATGAGAAGTGCGTTAC
>VRLP01007123.1:17500-23837 GCA_009660295.1 Lophius piscatorius | reverse complement strand
GGGGGGGGCGGGGCGTGGGGGGGGGAGGGGCGGGGCGGGGGGGGGGGGGGGGGGGGGGGGGGGGGGGCTATCGTTTAAAAGCAATACAGAGAGGAATTATTTACGACGCCCCGGTCTACACACACACACACATACACACATACACACATACACACACACACATACACACACACACATACACACACACACATACACACGCACACACTCTGTGTGTGAAAATGTCTTTTTCTACTGAGGAAGAGGATATATATATATATATATATATATATATATATATATATATACATGTGTATATATATATATATATACGTAATACTCGCCCACGTAAACACAAGGACTTATGTAAACTCAGGACCCCAGGACCAGAGGACACGAGGACCTGAGGACCAGATGAAGACCAGAGGGACCAGCAGACCCAGAGACTCTGACGCTGGTTTTCACTGAGAGCTTGAGTTTCGTCTCGTTTTCTCACTCAATAATGACAAACACGTAATCAGCTCAGCGTCCGTCTCCTCCGGACCCCTGAGACGGAGAGGAGGTGGGTTTAATTCAGGAGGAGCCAATCAAATGTCAGACCAATGAACCGATGAGGTTGATCCTCCTGCAGGTCTTCATGTCTGGAGAAGACGCCCCTCATTCATTCCACTGGAGAGGAGAGTCTTTCAGAGCCGGCTCTAGGGTCAGCTTTAGGCCCCGCCCACTACCTCTCTCATCCAATAACATCCTATCATGGTTCAGCCAATCATTCCTCACATGTCACACTGTAAACGGGGGTGTAGTCTGTAAAGAGGTCTGTGTAGACTGTAAAGAGTTCTTGTAGACCGTAAAAATGTCTGTGTAGACTGTAAAGAGGTCTGTGTAGACTGTAAAGATGTCTGTGTAGACTGTGAAGAGGTCTGTGTAGACTGTAAAGAGTTCTTGTAGTCTGTGAAGAGGTCTGTGTAGACTGTAAAGAGGTATGTGTAGAATAGGTAGAGGACTTTGTAGACTGTAAAGAGGTCTGTGTAGACTGTAAAGATGTCTGTGTAGACTGTAAAGATGTCTGTGTAGACTGTAAAGAGGTCTGTGTAGACTGTAAAGAGGTCTGTGTAGACTGTAAAGATGTCTGTGTAGACTGTAAAGATGTCTGTGTAGACTGTAAAGATGTCTGTGTAGACTGTAAAGAGGTCTGTGTAGACTGTAAAGATGTCTGTATAGACTGTAAAGAGGTCTGTGTAGACTAAAGAGTTCTTGTAGACTGTAAAGAGGTCTGTGTAGACTAAAGAGTTCTTGTAGACTGTAAAGAGGTCTGTGTAGACTGTAAAGAGGTCTGTGTAGACTGTAAAGATGTCTGTATAGACTGTAAAGAGGTCTGTGTAGACTAGGTAGAGGACTTTGTAGACTGTAGACTCAGTTTTTTCTAAAGTCTATAAATATTTGCTGTCATTCCTCTTACGTCAGACGGACGCGGCGGCGGTCAGAACATTTGACACCATCTCTTTTCCCGCTCCTCCCAGAGCGGTACATTCATCTCTGGTTCCGTCCCGCGGCTTCACCCAGCGGACCCGCTGAGTCCGAAGGCGCTGAACGCATCACACGCAGCGCCACTTACAGAAGCCCGTTCTCCAGATGGGCCCTGCCCTCCTGATGAGCCTCGCCAGCAACAGCTTGCAGTTTGTGTTGAAAACAAAGATGAGGGATTAAATATCATGGGGGGGGGGGGGCGCCGTGGGAGAGAGAGGGAGGGGGGGATGCTTGGCCATTATGAGGCATAATGGAGGAAGATCTGCCGTGTTGTTGTGGCGCTGTTAGCGATGAAGAATGGCTCCTCTCCCTCGTCATCCTCCCCTCTTCCCGTACAATCGGCGTCTGTAGCGAGGACCGCCGAGACGGACGATTAGCATATTATATAACGCTGAGAGCGCCGACTATCACGCCGCCTTCAGTCAGAACCCGTGAGAGGCGGGACGTTGTCCTGCCAATCAACGATGTCATAAGAAGATGGTCATTTTAACGAATCAGACTCGTTGAAATCGGAAGGCTAAGCCACGCCCCTTTCATGTTTTCTTCTTCTTCTTGTGATGTTTTTGTTCCGTTTAATATTCTGACTATAAAGTTGATTATTTCCTGCTAGTAGAACTTTATTCCAGTACGTAGGAGACGTAAACATAACATAAACGTTTTTATTGGTATATTTAGACTAAAGTGACTTTAAAAAAAATGATTTTCTATAACAAATTGAATTTTTTTTAAAAACTGTTTTAAAATATATTTCAGGTCCTTAAATGTTCTTAAGATGAAACGTCTGAGTTTTACGGTGCATTAATGTTTTATCAGACGGACTACAGAGAGGGCGTCGTCTGCATAACGAGGATTTCACCTTTAACCTATGATGAGATCATCACCTGAACTCTGACCTTCATCCGTCGTTCCTCGTTTATGATTGACTGAAGAACCAGAAGGAACAGAAACCAGATCCCAGCGGTAATAAAGACCTCCTCTACGTGACCCTCACCCTCCTGATCCAGATCCTCTCCGTCTCGCCGCCGCCGCCGCCGCCGCTCTCAGCAGCTTTAATTCAATCAAGTCATTTACAGCGAGGCGATCTGATGAAATATGACTCAATCACATTCGACCCGCCGGAACGAGACAAACGAGGTTCAGGATTAATCAGCAGAAACCTGAGAAGCACACAAGTCTGAATGTGGACTCCAGGATCCAGATTCAGATCCAGATCCACTGATGTGTCTGAATGTGTGGCAAATAGTTACTGATCCTGGATCCAGATCTGAAAACCAGAGTCTGGACGAGGTTCTGTCAATCTTTGATTCTTGTTGTTAAGACGGGACGTCGACACCTGAGGTCAGGCAACAAACCACCTCCTCCCAGCAGGACCTCCTCTCCTCTGCAGACTGGAGTGACTCATGAGAGTGAGGAACAGAAGAAGAGGAGGAGGAGTGGTCCACAGACAGAAGGGTCTTCTGTAGGACCTGGTTTCCTCCTGTCACTCATGTGAACGAGGATGATCAGCAGCTGAGACTCTGATGATGATGATGATGCAACCATCTGTGACTCCTCACTGTCCTGCTTCAGTGGGGGGGGGGGTGTGTGTGGGGGGGGGAGACATCCAGCAGATCGTGATTTAAGTGCAGCGAGATGAAGGGGGAGAGGAGGAGGAGGAGGTTTTAATAGAGCCTAAAGCTAATTGCTCCAGAGGCATCTTAAAACCCGTCTCCCCCAAAAGCCCTTGGATCCTGCTGACACAGGAGAGGAGAGGAGAGGAGGAGAGGAGGAGAGGAGTGGAGGTGAAAAGAGGAAAGAAGAGGGGGGGGGGCACTAGAGCCGTGTCATTCCTGTCAAAGCATGTTGTGCATTTTCTGCACCAAAAATAAGCCCCGCCCCTCTGAGACCCGGCACAGAGAAAACAACCAGGAGGATGAAGATGCTCTCAGATTCACACGACCTCCGACTCCTCAGAGCTCCTCCACAACCTGCAGGAGAAAACTCCAATCGGGTGAACCTCCAACCAGGAGAAGACCGGGTGGAGAATAAGAGAAAACGCTGATGTCAAAGGTCAAAGTGTCGCTCGCACAAGAAGGCGGAGCCCTCGGACGCGGGTCATGCCAAGAGGAGGTTTAATTGGCAAGGAGAGAGGCGAGCGTTTGGACACCTCCACAGAGGAGCTGTGGATTAACGCCCCGGCGGCCATTGTTTCAGAGAGGGGGGAGGAGGGGGGGCGGCGTAGGCAGCAACAAGTTATGCAAATGAGATGTTAATTACACAAACAGTGAATGAAGTCTGGAGCAGAACGAAGCGGCGAGGAGGAGGACGGTGTGGGAATGAGGAGGCAGCTGCACTTGGCTCTACCTTTACTCCTCCATTCCTCCATCCTCACCCCTCCTCACCCCCCTCAGCGACGGGGGGAGGGAGCAGCGATTGACATGCTAATGAGGGGGAAGAGGAAGAGGAGGCGTGGGATGTTGTTATTTTTTCTAAATTTGTTTGTTGAGTCGTGGGGGGGGGTGTCTGAGGGTCTATCTCTCAGAGACGGGCTGGAGGAGGGGATGAAGGAGTTCTCCTTGTTCTCAGACACATAATAGAGAAGGAGGCGGTTTGGGAACCTGCGTGTGAAACAAACCGACGTGATGGAGAAGAAAAGAGAAGAAGAAAAGACGACGTCCGTCAAACTAGAGCGAGACACGAGTCAGCAGAAATCCACCGCCGCCACGGTCCCTCACTCCTGAGGGCCTGAACGCCACGTCTGCTGGCAGCAGGCGGGGTCTGTAGTCTACAAAGACCTCCTCCTGGTCTACAAAGACCTCCTTCTGGTCTAAAAAACTTCCTGCTGGTCTACAAAGACCTGCTCCTAGTCTACAAAGACCTCCCTCTGGTTTATAAAGACCTCCTTCTGGTCTACAAAGACCTTCCTCTGGTTTATAAAGACCTCCTTCTGGTCTACAAAGACCTTCCTCTGGTTTATAAATACCTCCTCCTAGTCTACAAAGACCTCCCTCTGGTTTAGAAAGACCTCCTCCTAGTCTACAAAGACCTCCGTCTGGTTTATAAAGACCTCCTTCTGGTCTACAAAGACCTTCCTCTGGTTTATAAAGACCTCCTTCTGGTCTACAAAGACCTTCCTCTGGTTTATAAATACCTCCTCCTAGTCTACAAAGACCTCCCTCTGGTTTATAAAGACCGTTTCTCCCGTACTGATGGTCTGGTTTCTTCTCCCTATGAGGAAATTTTCCCAGCATCCACCTGGAGTTTATGACTCTCCCTCCTGGGATCAATGCTTTTGCAGATAGAACCAGGACAGGAGACGCAGACAGGCGGAGGAGACGAGGAGGAGACGAGGAGGAGACGAGGAGGAGACGAGGAGGCCTTCGTCTCAGGTTTCCTGTGAAGCGGCGTGCTTAAAGCGTGGTCATGTTGGCGATGGACTCGGCGGCGGCGGGTGTCACCTGTGACGGTCTGCAGGATTAATGAACAGGATGCTGCAGGAACGCTCTGACTCCTCTGGAGGTGACGAAGAGCGTCCAGTCAGCAGCTCCTCCTCCTCCTGCTGTATATCCTTCATCATTTATTGGCTGTCACTTCCTAAATAGTTCCTGCTGCGTCTAGCATTCAGACCGACGCCCTTCGAGAGGAGGATGAGGAGGAGGATGAGGAGGAGGATGAGGAGGAGGAGTCGAGTTACAGCATGATCCCTGTGACCAGAACCGAGAACTATCACAACATAATCCTGAACATTTGAGTGGATTTGTTTGATGAAGACGAAGAAAAACACCAAATTAGATCCAAACAGAGAACGAAGGTTAATTATTACGACTATCGATGTTTCTGAAGATTTTAACTTTCTCTGATATCCTGCTGGCTGTCAGAACCAGCGTTTGGTAACCCGGGTCCCAGTTTGGAAATCAGAAAACGGTTGATTTTGTCGAGGTTTAACGCAACTGTGCGAAGAATTAAAAGGAAAGTCCCCCCAAAAATGTACATCCAGTCTTCATCTCCTCAACACCTGAACAAGACGGTCACATGATCAACTGAGGCGAGGCAGGTGGAAAGAATGTGGCTTGGACAGGAAAAACAGTAGTTCTACTTCAACTTACTATAGTGGAGAAAACGGTCCTTCTGGTTGGGCCTCGCAATCATCACAAAGTTCTTATTCATGTCGGTTCTGTGTAGGATGAAGAGTTTAGATGAGACCTTCTGTTGTGTAAAAAAACCCTGATGTAAGTTTTTGTGATGACTCCATCATCTTCAGGTGTTTAGGAGAAGACGGTTTAACTGTGATGCTCCTGAAAAGTTCTGCAGACTCAGCAGACTCCAGAAGATAAAGCTGCAGGTTCGGTTTCGGGTGTACTGTCCCTTTAAGAGACGGACCATGAACCGATCGGAACCATAAACCAAACTGACCGTAAAGAAAGTTTCGTCCTTGAGGTTTTAAGGACTTGTTGATGGCGTTGAGGAGGCGGGTTCAGTCTTGCACCAGAGCTGAGCTGAGCTCCTATAGGAAAAGGAGGAGGAGGAGGAGGAGGAGGAGGAGGAGCACGCCGGGACAGCTTAGAGGACGAAGTCTCGACTCAGTGTCCGTTTTAGAATGAAAGCGTTTTGACGGTATTAGCTCATAACCCCCCTCCCCCCCCTCGGCACCCTTGAAAGCCTGCGGTGACCCAGGGATGTGTAAAACGGGGCGGCCAAATGAATTGCCGGGGCGGCGAAGCATTTACGGCGAGGAGCTGCCCTACCTGTGCTGAGTCAGCGCGCCGCTCACTCCATCCGTCTAATGGACAGCGCAGGAATTTAATTAGCAGGAAGCCGCAGAGCGAGTTACGGGGGGTGGGGTGGGGGGGGTGTC
>VRLP01007123.1:10000-12500 GCA_009660295.1 Lophius piscatorius | reverse complement strand
CTAATGCTTGTAAATCTTCATTAGCGCTGAAGCTAACCGTTGCAGCCAACAGCATGGCTGCAGCCAGAGATGCAGCTAACAGTTGTAGCTAACATTAGAGAACGTGGAGCCAGAATTGCAGCTAACCTTAGCACGTCTTAGCACGTCTTAGCACGTCTTAGCACGTCTTAACACGTCTTAGCACGTCTTAGCACGTCTTAGCACGTCTGCATCCATTCAGGTAAAACGTCTCAACAACTTCGTGAAAACCATTCGATCATTTGGATGTCTCCTAGGAGAGAACTAGAGTTTTTCACTGTTAGTCAGCTTAGCATCATTATTAGCATCGGCACAGAGGAGGCCACTGACCCATTCCATAGCAGCATGCTAGTTAGCATGCTAAACCCGTGATTTTAATGGTGGCTCAAAAATGACCATATGATGTAACAGAAAACTCTTGAACAGTTTCAGGTCAGGAGAAAAAGTTAAAGATCAAGAAAACTAGATTTTCTTTAAAAGAACATTCAACAAAAGTTTCCTTGTTTTTATGAGACTCACAGATAAACGACAAAGAATAAAGAATAAAGAATAAAGAATCTGAATCTCCTGGATCACTTTTACAGTTTTACTCCAGAAACAAACTCGATCTTCAGCTTCCTGCCAAATATTTCACACGTCATTTATTCTAAAAAGGTTCCCTGGAGAGTAAAAACATGATTTAGAGAAGATCGATCTCCTCCAGTCGATTCATCTGGACCAGATTTAGACTCAATCGGAACCACGGCTGAGAAAGTATGAGACAAAAGGCTTTTGGAGATAAAGCAAAAAATATAGAACCAACCTTTTCACAAAATGACTGCGTGGAGGAATCAGCTTCAGCTTTGATGTCACATGACGCAGCAGAACGTTTGCTGCTAGCTGAGGTTAGCATGATGCTAACATTCTTAGCAGCTGAGATTAGCAACACGCCAACATTCGAAACCGCTGAGGTTAGTGTGAAGCTAATATTCCAAACATCTGAGATTAGCATGATGCTAACATTCTAAACAGCTGTGGTTAGCATGACGCCGTCGAGCGTCACACCTCAACTTCAAACCCCAGGAAGCTTCAAACAGACGCCACATATCTTCATCACTCACACAGAAGCCCAAACAAACCCCGCCTCCAAGCTACAAACCCCGCCTCCGAGCAGATGGGCGTCACCTCACACACACACCTGAAGGAGAGAGTCCAGGACTCACCTGAGTGCACGAAGTAGGCCAGGTAGAGATCCAGCTCCTTGACGGAAACTCCGATGTGGTGCGGCTGGACGCACAGACTGGGATTGGAGCACTGCGGCGACTTGACCAGCCTCTCGCCGTCCGTACTCTCCAGAGGAATCCCTTTGAATAAAATCACCATGACCAGGTCCAGACGCCACACCTTGTCCGCCTGACGAAGGCAGTCGATCCTCCTCATCTTCCCCTTCTGGTCGGGGTTGGAGAGGACGCAGCACGGCGCCTTCTTCCCCGTCACCGTCAGCACAAAGTCCTCCCTGAACTCCGGACGGATGTCCTTTCGCAGTTTGGCCAGGAGGCGCGACGCCCACTTCTGCTTGACCTCCGGCTTCTCGCCCAGCAGCTCGTCCTTCACGGCGCGCTCTTCCTCCTTGGACATGCGCTTCTCGTGCTTCTTGAAGTACTTCCTCTTACGTGCCTGAAGGTTGAACCAGGTGTAGGCGAAGGCCCGGACGTGAGGCAGCAGCGCTTCGATGAAAGGATGGAATTCATCCTGAGGGAGAGAGAGAGAGAGAAGGTGAGAGGAGAGGAAGAGAGGAGAGGAAGAGAGGAGAGGATGAGAGGAGAGGAAGAGAGAGAGAGAAGGTGAGAGGAGAGGAAGAGAGGAGAGGAAGAGAGGAGAGGATGAGGAGAGGAAGAGAGGAGAGGAAGAGAGGAGAGGATGAGAGGAGAGGAAGAGAGAGAGAGAAGGTGAGAGGAGAGGAAGAGAGGAGAGGAAGAGGAGAGGAAGAGAGGAGAGGAAGAGAGGAGAGGATGAGAGGAGAGGAAGAGAGGAGAGGAAGAGAGGAGAGGAAGACAGGAGACAATGAGAGGAGAGGAAGAGAGAGAGAGAAGGTGAGAGGAGAGGAAGAGAGGAGAGGAAGAGGAGAGGAAGAGAGGAGAGGATGAGAGGAGAGGAAGAGAGGAGAGGAAGAGAGGAGAGGAAGAGAGAGAGAAGGTGAGAGGAGAGGAAGAGGAGAGGAAGAGAGGAGAGGAAGAGAGGAGATGATGAGAGGAGAGGAAGAGAGGAGAGGAAGAGGAGAGGAAGAGGAGAGGAAGAGGAGAGGAAGAGAAGAGAGGATGAGAGGAAGAGGAAGAGAGTAGGTAAGACGCTAAGGTTGAGTCATCTCACTCTTCCTCTGGAAACGTAGATGATGCCTGGATCAGTTTTCCTGACCTTTGACCTTTGACCTGACATATTTACACTCTTTGGAGAAGTGAGTCGCTGCTGCTTTTAAAACTGAAACTATAAAACGAGATGAAAA
>VRLP01007123.1:0-5000 GCA_009660295.1 Lophius piscatorius | reverse complement strand
TGAGCGGCGGTTCTGACCCACATGTAAAGGTTCTGACTGAATTCCTTCGGTGTCTTTGACGCATGTTTGAGTTTCGGGTCATGACTCTCAGATTCTTCTCTCCCGGCGGGAAACTTAAACAGAAACGTTTATTTGAGATTCTTCAAACTAACGTTCTCGGGTCGCCGACAAAAGTCACGTTCTGACATTTTCAGCTGGTTCTGCTCTGGGGAAGAGGAAAGCGTCTTCATCGGCGCGTAGATGTTTGCTCACAGACGTCAGAGAGGGAGAATCTTGTGGGTTTTGTTCTGGAGCAGAAAGCGGGTCACGTTCTGATCAAACTGGTTTTTTTGTCTCTTTCTTTCTCGACGCTTCGAGATCGTCTCCGGGACAAAACGCCGACCCGGTTTAAACCCCCCCAGCTGACAAGATAACGACTCTCGGAGCTGGACCAGGACGGTTCTGGTTCTGACACCCTGCACCTTAGCGACTGAAGTAACAATGGTCATTAGGGGGGAGTGACAGTAATCCCCCGGCCCCCCGCCCGTCCCTTCACACCCGCGGTGACACACTGAGGGAATTATCGGCGTGACTCTCGGGCTTAGAGGCTCGCCGCTGAGGCCCGATGGGTTCTGGCTGCTGGAGGAGACGGGTTCCTCCGGCGGGCAGAACCCGCCGACACTGAAGGTGCAGAATAAATGTGAAGACGAGGAAGATGAGGATGAGGGTCTTTCTTCAGGGTCCAGGGACAGAAATGAGGTCATTAATGAAGAAGAACCTTCTTCTCCTGCCTCCAGAACCAACAACTGGACCTTTTCTCTTAATGGAGAAACTACTGGAGCAAAATGTTGAATATTAAAGAGTCAAAGCAGCTGAAACGTGACTCCTGATGAAGATTTAAGAGGATTTATTTAAATACGTTTACGTCCTAAAAATGTTGGTTTTACAAATGTCCAAAATAAAATCATTTATTCAACAGAAATCAGATTCTTCTGATGAAGGTGTGAGATGAAGGAGTGAGATGAAGGTGTGAGATGAAGGAGTGAGATGAAGGTGTGAGATGAAGGTGTGAGATGAATATTTCAGATGAAGGAGTGAGATGAAGGAGTGAGATGAAGGTGTGAGATGAAGGTGTGAGATGAAGGTGTGAGATGAAGGCGATCGGTTCTGTGATGAGGCTGAATTTTCTTTCACCCTCAGAAAACAAATAATTGAAATCCGACTTTAAATGATTGACATTTATGTCTTAAAGTATCAGATTGTCATAAAATTAAATTCTTCATCTAAACGTAAAGATTCCAGGAGAAACGGCGTCTTTTTTAAAGAAAAACAGAATCTGACTGTTTGACGACGTTTATCTCTAAATATGTCGTTTGGACAGAATCTCGTCTTCATCACATTCATTTTTACATTATTGGATGGTTTTCTCCTAAATCCACAGATTTAATTTTAACCTCTGAATAAAATCATTTATGTCTTAAATGTTTGAATCAAAAACATTTAAGACATAAAAGATAAAAGAAGTCGTTTAATCAAAACTATCTTTCTGTGGATTTCAGACTCGTTAGTGTCGGGGGGGGGGGGGTCCTTGTTTTTATTTTTACCTCCACCGTCGGCGAGGAGGTCGTGTTTCTCGTGTTTCCAGCCGTGAATCTGCCCGTCTAAAATAAACCGCCTCCAATGTTCCTGCAGACCCAGAAGGTTCTGATCCACTTCTTCACGTCCTAAACGACGTTCATCTTCATCTTCATCGATCAAAAGTCAAGGACAGAAAATAGAAATAAAACTAAAGAGGAAAAAAGGATCAATAAAAAGTGAACGGTTAAAAAAATAATAAATAAAGATCATAAATGAAATAAAGATTTTAATAATAAAGATAAAAATCTCAGGGATTTTTTCTATTTAGGGGTTTGATCCGATATAAATCTGGATTTAAATCTGACGTCATGGGGGGTCGACTGGAATGAACCCTGTGGCGGCGGCGGCGGCGGCGGCGTGAAGCTGAGGTCATCATCAGGACTTAATGCGACACTTTTAGACCTTCATCCAAAATAAGGCATCACATTTATACCAGCCGGTTCTGGACGCAGCTTTGATGTCCTCTTTAGACTATTTCTAAAATTCTCTTTGCCCCATTTTCTCTCTGATGGCGACGATGACATCATCATGTGGAGGTCATGAATCTGACGCCGGAGAGAATTAAAGGGGAGTTTATTCTTTTACACGCCGTCTTCTGAAGACGCTCCCGTCAAACTAACGGCCAGAAAATATTTATTCTTTACAAATTCCTTTTTAAAAAATGCAACAACAAAAAAAAAGGTACAAATAAACGGGAACAATTTCAATAATTAAATCACAGCCGGACGATTAAAGTGTTTGTTTGTAAAAATATGATTATTTAAAAAAAAGTTAGATTACAATAAAATTCCCTGAAGACTTTCAGACTTGAGCGCCTCCTGCTGGTCCAGAGGAGAAACACAGACGTTAAAGTCTCGCTGTTTTTACGTTCACGGGTTATCTTTGTTTTTAAAATACAAAAACAGGAATTTTAAGAAGCTGCTCATTTTTCTGCTTTATGACGCAACGATAAAATCAGATTAAACGTTTAGACACGCATTTAAAATATCAGAATTCTAAAAATATTAAAAGGAGGAAGAAGAAGCAGAAATTAAATATTTAATCTGCTTGGATTATTTTTTTCCGTGTTGTGTTCGCTGTCTGTCAGGATTTGCGAACGCTGATTATCGGTTTGACTGACGGATAATCAGATTAAATCTCATTCCTGCATGTATTCAGAAACAAACTCAGCCGGAAAATCAAGACGCCACATGGATGGAGGAGTCCTCTCCTCCGGCGCCGCTCACAGAACCTGAGGAGCAGATTTACGAGGAACGACCCGAAAATCAGCCTAAAAACTATAAAAGAAATAAAAGAACTAAATATACAAACATTCACAATTACTGAATGATTTATAAATAGTTTTAGATTTAAATATGATTTTATTTTTTCCATTTATTTTAATTTTATTTTTAAGGAGCTGCTTTTTTTTAATTATGAGGATTTAAGGAGAAAATGTATTTTTGACCTCTGACCCTGAACGCCACACCGCAGCAGGTGAAATGATTCTATCTAAATTGTAAAGTTCCTGCAGGAGAATCAGGAAGAGTTTCTGAGACACATTCAGAGATGGAGATAAATAATAAATCCGGTTAATCGGAGTTTTACACCGGATCACCGCTCACATATTTCAGCAGCGGATTAATCGATCATTGGATTCGATCGGTAACAACAACCACGAACAACCACGAACCCCGCGCGGATATCTGCGCTAAAAGAAGAGATGCAAACATTTTTGCTCTTATCCAAACTTTTCCCAACCCTCTCCCCGCCGGAGCCGCGGAGCCTTCAGCCGGTCTCCCGCCTGAGGAGCGGCCGGGACAGAGAGCCCGCCGCCCCGCGGAGAGACTCGCGGTCCCGGCGCCTCGAGCAGGAACTGAAAAAGGAGGCAGATTATCGGGCAGGAAGGAGAAGCGGCAGGGAAAGACCGCTTGAAAACACTTTCACGCACTTTGGAGTCCGCCACGCGCCGCAGCGCAGAGGAAGAGCGGACTATAGGAGGAGGGTATAGGGTCCATAGGGTCCGGGTGCAGAGGAGAACCCGCTGAACTCTAGCGCGCGCACTCAGGAACAGGTTTAAAGTCACTCACCTGTGTCAGACATAGCGGAGAATACATATCTGTCGGCTCTGCGCGCGGATCGGGACGTGGTGTGTGCGCCTTTACGCGCAACTCCAGCCTGCGCGCGTGCGTGAGGGAAAGGAAAGAACAGTAAAAAAAAAAAAGGAAAAAAAAGAAAGAGAGAGTGAGTGTGAGGAGGAGGGAGGGGGAGTGGAGCCCTCTTCTTGCCCCCCTTCAGCTTTCACATGTCCAAAGCAGCGGTGAACTTTGACCCCGCCTCGGGTTACACAGACCGTCCGGACCTGTTAGAGGCCCCGCGCCACAACTTTCAGCACATCTCCGGCGACAACAAGAGGAAAAGTCCCGTCAGCAGGAGGCTAGTATCTCAGAGGGGGGGCCGGAGGGGGTCCGGTGCAAAGCTCCAAAAAAGTGCATGTCAGAGAACCGGAGAGGGAGCGGCGGACGGCAGCATGGCTACCCGTCCTGCGGTGAACTGTGTCCGGCGTGAGGCGGTGCGGATCCTCGCTGCTCGGGACGGAGAGAAGGCGGCGGTGCAGCGGGAGGACTGACCGGGGAGAGAGAAGGCAAAGCGGAATCCCTGAGCTGCCAGACGACCGCCTCGCCTCGACAACAACCGACAGCTGCTTTCCGTTAATTTATCTCCAGCAGGAGGAGAGAGAGAGTCCCAGAGAGGAGCGGCACCTCCTCTCCACTCCTCCGCCTGTCTGCTGCTCCCTCCGAGCACCGACCTCCACCGGACTGCGCCTGTGTGTGTTTGTGTGAGCGCGCGCGCGTCTGTGTGTGAGAGTGCGCGTGACTGTGTGTAAGAGTGTGTGTGAGAGAGAATGTGTGTGTGTGTGAGAGTGTGAGAGTGTGTGTGAGAGTGCGCGTGAGTGTGTGTGTGAGTGTGAGGACCCTGCAGAGCTGATCACACTCCACCACAGAGTCATTGATCCTCCGCGCGCTCCGGGGGGAGAGTATCGAAGTGAAAGTGATCACACACACACACATATACATACACACACACACATATACATACACACACACACATATACATACACACACATACACACACACATATACACACACACACATATACATACACACACACACATATACATACACACACACACATATACATACACACACATACACACACACATATACATACACACACATACACACACACAAATACATACACACACACACATATACATACACACACATACACACACACACATATACACACACACACATATACATACACACACACACATATACATACACACACATACACACACACATATACACACACACACATATACATACACACACACACATATA
>VRLP01007122.1:0-23839 GCA_009660295.1 Lophius piscatorius | reverse complement strand
TTATTATTTTATTTTTTATTGATGCTTTTATCTGCTTTTGCTTTGTAGCACTTTGAGATTTGATCCAAATGTAAAGTGCATTATAAATTAAATGTATTATTATATTATTATTATTATTATTAATGATCATTATTTATAGAAAAACAGGCGTTAATCCCTTTTTTAGGGTTTTTAATTCCGTTTTTAGGGTTAATCTTCTTATCCTTGTTTTATTGTGTCTTTGTTTATAATCCGATATGAGGAAAAGCATGCCATGATGCAAAATAGAAATGATTCATGGAAGTAACGAGTTTATTTGAAAATTTAAGGGGTAAAAAGTTCATATAAGTGGGTAATAACGTAGGTTGAAGTTAAAATATATCACAGGTAGCTGAAAACTCAGTTTCAGTGCAGAAATGAAGTATTTGTATTTCTTTTCCAGCTCTAGGAACCATCCTGGTGATAACTTGACTCAGACAGTCCACTGAGGTCTGATCCAAACACACACACACACCGCTGACACTCTTCTCCCATCTCAGACTGAACAAACGAAACCAACCTGGGCCAGCAGATGGTTTGCTGTTTCCAGTCACGGCTCCAGGTGTTTGTCTCTGCAAGAAAAGACAGAAAAACACCGTCATTCTTTTCAAGATGAAGAAAACGCACGGCATGTTCCTCCTATTAGTCATTATGTCAACACCGATCAGCCATAACATTATAACCACATGTTTCTGTTATTCCATTTTTTATTTTCATCCCCATTATTTTGACTTATTTCATTTTGAGATTTGATTTAAACTTGTAAATGTCTTTTATTTTCCTTTATTCGATGCTTTTATTTTTCTATGTGACATTGTCTTTTGATTGTGGCTTTTATTGTTTTTATGGTCTCATTGATTAAACGGTTTTCCCTTTTTTTGAACAGATGTTTTGTATTTTCTTCTAGTTGTCATTTTCTATTATAGTTTATTTTAATATCTGTCGCTTTTGTAGCTTTTATTTTGTGCTGTATTGTCATCTATTGTTTTCTTTTATTGCTGTATTTATTTGTTTTCTAGCTTTTATTTTGAGATATTTTGTAATAATTTTTTTTGCTTTATTTTATTTCTTTCTCTTTTTTGTAATAATTGACTCTTATTCTGAATTTCTTAGTACTCTGTCTTCTTCTTTATATCATATTTGTGCATTTTTCTAATGGTTTAGTTTCTATAATTTGTCTTGACTTTGGTACCTTATGGCTTTACAATTTCAGATGTTGTAATGCTTACATTTTTAGTATTTCCACTTTATTTGCACTTTTCTTTTTAAAGATGATGTATAAATAATGACCCCTCCGACAACCTCCACCTTATCGTGGTGGAGAGCTTTGAGTACCCTAGTGATCCTAGGAGCTGTGTTGTCGGGGGCAATTTGCCCCTGGTAGGGTCTCCCATGACAAAGAGGTCCTAGGTGAGGGGTCAGACAAAGAGCGGTCAAGACCCCTTATGAGAGAAAAAAATTGAGGACTCAAGTACCCTGTTCCGTGCTGCCATTGCCGAGGCGGCTGCTGGGAGCTGCGGTCGCAAGGCTGCGGGTGCTAGTCGCGGCGGTAATCCCCGAACCTGCTGGTGGACACCAGAGGTTAGGGATGCCATCAGGCTGAAGAAGGATGCCTGCAGAGAATGGCTGGCTTGTGGGACTCCTGAATCAGCTGACAGCTACCGGCAGGCCAGGCGACACATGGCTGTCCCACGATCGTGGGAGAAGTTTGGTGAGACCATGGAAGAAGACTTTCAGTTGGCCCCAAAGAAATTCTGACAAACCGTCCGGCGTCTCAGGGGGGGAAAGCAGTCATTCGTCCACTTTGTCTTTGGGGTGGATGGGGACTTGCTGACCTCAACTGAGAAAGGTATCGGGCGCTGGAAGGAATACTTTGGGGATCTCCTCAACCCCCACCACCGCTCATCACTCGGGCTGAAGTCGCTGCAGCTGTTAAACAACTCCGCGTTGGCAGCGCCCCGGGGGTGGATGAGATTCGCCCTGAGTATCTTAAAGCTCTGGATGTTGTAGGGCTGTCATCGCTGACACACCTCCGCAACATTGCGTGTACATCGAGGGCAGTACATCTGGAGTGGAAGACTGGGGTGGTGGTTCCCCTTTTCAAGAAGGGTTTGCCCAACCGGTTCACATGTGCTTTGTGGATCTGGAGAAGGCTTATAACCGTGTCCCTTGGGGCATTCTTTGGGGGGTGCTTCGAGAGTATGGAGTGGATTGCCCACTGCTACGGGCCGCCCAATCTCTGTACTGTC
This sequence comes from Lophius piscatorius, assembly GCA_009660295.1. Taxonomy (NCBI): domain Eukaryota; kingdom Metazoa; phylum Chordata; class Actinopteri; order Lophiiformes; family Lophiidae; genus Lophius; species Lophius piscatorius. The sequence continues at coordinate 21,572 of VRLP01007122.1, read as the reverse complement.
AGAGTCAGAGTCTGGTTCGCACTGCCGGCAGTAAGTCAGATTTGTTTCCAGTTGCGGTTGGACTCCGCCAGGGCTGCCCTTTGTCACGAATTCTGTTCTTAATTTTTATGGACAGAATTTCTAGGCACAGCCAAGTGGCGGAGGGTCTCGGGTTCGGTGGCCTTAGGATCCTGCCTCTGCTTTTTGCGGATGATGTGGTCCTAATGGCACGTTCGAACACTGACCTCCAACTCGCACTGGGACGATTTGCAGCTGAGTGTGAAGCTGCCGGGATGAGAATCAGCACCTCTAAGTCCGAGAGGAGTCAGTTGAGTTGGTTCGGGCATCTAGTCAGGATGCCCCCCGGACGCCTACCTGGGGAGGTTTTTCGGGCATGTCTATCTGGGAGGAGACCCCGGGGTAGACCAAGGACCCGCTGGAGAGATTACATCTCTCAGCTGGCTTGGGAACGCCTCGGAATCCTCCTAGTGGAGTTGGTGGATGTGGCCGGGGAGAGGAAAGTCTGGGCTTCCCTGCTGAAACTGCTGCCCCCAGAACCGGACCCGGATGGGCAGAGGATAACGAGACTGAGAACGAGAAGTATAAATAATGATATTAGTAGTATTATTATAAATATATATGTATTATATGAATAAATATTGATTTATATTTATTTTAATATATTTATTATATAGTCACATCATCATTTGATGTACTCCTGTTTATTCTTATTTAAAGGGTCAGGTATGAGACACTTTAGATTTTTTATGGAATGGCCTTGTTTGTTGTCGTTTATTCAGAAAAAGGCAAATTTTATAAGTTAAAGATTTTCATTTTAAAATTGTTATTGAGTTTTACAAAACACATTTTCTCCTTCTCAAAACCCATTCTTGTTTGTGTGTGTGTGTATGTTTCTCTGTGTGTTTTTGTGTGTGTGTGAGTGTATGTATGTGCATGTGTGTATTTGTTTGCATGAGTGGGTTTGTGTGAGGATGTGTATGTGTGTGTGTGTTTTTGTTTGTGTTTTTCTTTATAAGTTTGAGTGTTTTTATGCGCGTGTGTGTGAGTGTATTTATGTGTGTGCGTGTGTGAGTGTATTTATGTGTGTACGTGTGCGTCAGTCACATGGTACATTTCTTTGCTTGCAGAGAATGATTTGATGCTGCTGATGTGATTAGATTTAGAGAATATTGTATTTCAAAGACTCTTCCCTCCATCCTCAAACTGAATTATTAATTTTCTGCTTTCACTCATTTTTACTCCTCATGTTTGAGAGCCGAGCAGGAGCTAAGTAAAATACAGCTGCAAACAAAAAAAACCTCCATCCTGCTCTCACGTCCCCTACCGCCGCCGTCACAGCAAGCAGAGGAGAAAGTAGTTGGGCAGCACGGCCATCTGTTTCCCTGTTTACACACACGACTCAAAGTGAGTCAACGCCGCTGGGACTCCCAGCTCAACGCTGCCCTCATCTGCAGCAATGGAGGTCCAGGAGCAGTGCAGCTGTAAAGCTTTAAAATAATGAAGCCCTTTATAAAACTTTGTTTTTTTTATCCCCTGAATTGCCTTCATAAAGACAAACAATATCTTTTGCCATGAGGCTCAGAGGGATTTATTACATTCTGTATCTAAACTAAATAACACTGTGTTTGTAATTAAACAGCGTAAATGTCTTTGTTTTTATTCCTCTATTTTCTCTTTTTTACTTCTTTCTGCCATTTTTACAACTAAGTTACAGATACGATTCAACCAGGAATTTCTGTTGTTTTTCTTGATGTTGATCAATCCACACTTCCTGAATTCCTGAAATTAAACTGTATAATAATGTCAGCTGGGATAGGCTCAAGTGACCCGTGACTAACCCAAACCTTGATCCAAACGTTCAGGTGTGGAAAGGTTGCACCATCACATCCCTGCGTCTCAGGTTCAACCTAAAAAAATTGCTCTACAATTACGCTTCTCGTCAGCCTGGACTCAACGCTTCCTGCTGAAAATACTCCTGATGCTGAGTCAGATCACCTCCTTTCTGCTCCCACTTCCTGCCACTTCCTGCCACTTCCTGCTGCTCCAACCCCTGAGACTAGATTCAGCGTCTATGCATCTGTGACTTCCACTACACCTACCAGGCAGCATCCATCTATTTTCTTCTGCCTATCTGGGGTCGGGTTGCGGTGGCAGCAGTTTGGACTTTCCAGATGTCTCTCTCCCCAGTAACACTCTCCAGCTCATCCTGGGCGATCCCAATTTGTTCCCAGGCCAGATATGATATATAGACCCCCCCAGCGAGTTCTGGGACCACCCTGAAGTCTCCTCCCAGTTGGACGTGCCTGAAAAACATCTATATGGAGGCGTCCTGTAGGCATTCTAGTTCAACATCACGGAACATTGGCCCCACTCCGAGCTCCCTCTGGATATCTGAGGTCCTCACCTTATCTCTAAGGCTGAGCCCGGCCACTCTAGGAAAGAAGCTGATTTCAGCCACAGGTATCCTCGACCTCATGCTTTCGGTCACTATCCAGCGCTCATGACCACAGGTGAGGGTTTGAACGTAGACGGAACGGTAAAAGAGAGCTTTACTTTCAGACTCAGTTCTTTTTTCACCACACAACACCCGCATTACTGCTGATGCCACATCTAACCATCTGTTCATCTCACAGTCCATTCTCCCATCACTCAAGGACAAGACATGACGATACTTAAACTCCTTGCTTGAGGCAGCAACTCAACCCCAGCTGGACTGATGAAGCCAGCAGAACCACATCATCTGCAAACAGCAGAGGTGCAGAGCAGAACCAAGCAGCAGTTGTGATTCATTTGGTCATGTTCCATATATGAGGTTATCAATAAGGACACAGATATCACAAACATGATGATGACAGGACGTAGGTACATCCGGAAAAGTTCTCTAGTCCGCATAAACTACCTACATAAAATGAAAGAAATGGAACAAAACTCTGAACTTCGGTTCAGATTTTCAGGTGGGAGAGAAACCAGAGAGGTAGGTGTACCATGATGCATTTATATGATGGCTCACGAGTTAGAGCCGTCACTCAAATCCATGTTGCTCTAATGGCTGTTCCATTGGTGCATGAATGATGGTGAGCAGGTGGCGCCGTACATAGTAGAGTCTGTCACCCCTGGGTGAATTCTGACTTGTGTCCTCAAGCTCGCTGTATAAGAACAGTCTATTTACTATGAACACATTCTTTCAAACGGACTCCTCTGCTGCTTTTCTTCGCTCCTTCTCTCCACAGCGCTTGGATCGTCATCAGCCCTCCCTCCCTCTCTTTCTGCCTGGATACAGTCGGAGCTTGCGTAACGAGTCCAGTCCTAACGTTCTTGGGGAAAACTCTCCACACATCTCTCAAACACTCTGCTCTCTTCTTCTTCTCCTGTGGGAGCTCAGCCTCATGAATATTAGGAGATTATTTGCTTTACTCTGCCTGAACAACCATAAAGGAAGAGGAAAAAAGAATTTGAATAATAACATTTGTATGAGGGTTTTGTTTGTTCTGGCCCATCTGTGTTTACTGGAGATATTCGCTCATCTCCCAGCAGCATTTTCAACACCATAAGAACTACAGTGAGGATATTTAAAGATAAATCAGGTGCAGCAACGCTGGTTTGTGGATTTTCAGTGCCTTACAATAAAATACGCTGTAGGATATCACAATTGAATCCACATAACCTGAATCTGAATGACAAACTGGGGGAAAATGGAGCAAAAGCTCCACTTTATCTGTTTCCTCTCTAACAAGAAGCTGCTTTCACTCCCAACTATCCCTTCAGCGATTGTTCCTACATATGATTTAAGCAATAAAATCTACAGCAATGTCACATTATGTGTATAGAATAAATAGGTAGGGCTGTCACCATTATTAAAGGTATATTGTGTGAAATTCAATGACATCTAGTGGTGACGTTCCTTAAAACCTATATCACACCTCAGCTCTCTGCTCCCTATGATGGGCTTCAAGATGATGTCATCCAGTACCCTGTGAAGTGATGAGGTTCTTTCAGATAGATACATTTAGAAATTATACTGAGTTATTTAATCTATAAAACTATAGGTAAGAGCTCACAAGGAAGGTGATTAATATCATTATTTGTTCTATTGTCGTAAAATTGTCAGTTGCAGGAAAGAGGGCACACTCAGTCCATGACCCTAAAAACCAGGAAGCACCGAGGTCCAGGTGGAGTTAGGCAGCTTTCTACCCCAAACTTTTCCAAGCTGCCAAAGAGGAAATTTGCCCGCCAGGGGCCATCAAGTGCCAGATTGAGGTCCCGCAGGGGACCCTCAACTGTTTCACGAGTTAGGTCATCGTGTTTTCTCTTCTTTGACGGTAAAGTTTAATGCTTCATTGGTTTTTGGGGACGATTGTGATTGTGTGGTGATGAACTTCTGTTTCATTCAACTCTGTGGTGAAGGGGAATGTAGGAGATTTAGACAATACAAGCTAAAGAAATGTACTTATATGTCTGTTGACAATTTAAATATTCACACCACACAAAAGGACATTTTCTTTTCAACTAGCTATTATAAGACTAGAATCTTCCTCTTACAAATTAAATTAATTATTGAGCATAACGTTGTTTATTTGTGTTTTTTTTGCTGTTATCTGCTCCTCCTGTCATCAGGTTAGCAACAAACTTGCTTTTGTTCGTCGATGTGTCTAAAGTAGAGGGATGAGATATTAAGCTCGGGTTCGATGCATGAAGTTAGACTCTTTGAGTGATGGAGCAGAAGTTAATAACGTCTGTGCTGTTTCTGTTTGGAGTAATTGAAAATGCAGCCCTGTCTGAGAAAATGAACAACATTGGCCTTCATGAAGTCATTTAGGACATCAGTCACTTCATCGCTGCTGTGCACCAAGATTCTGACTCTTACAGAGAAGTATCCTTATGTATGACGGCTGCTGGCAGGCCATTCTTTCTATTTGCCAGGAACTGATCAGTCATTCAGTGGGCGATTCGGACTATAATACGTTTTGTTGATCTGTTATCCCGTCAACAGGAAAAATGTGGAGGCTGTCTAGTTCTAGAATATATTACTCTGTTCCGACTCATAGACCCTTTCTCTGACTAAGATTAGAATCTCCGGTTCCAAATAAAGCTGTTGAATATCAGCATTCTAACTAAGGAGCTGGAGTCCCAGATGGATCTCAAGTATAATCTAATGTATACTGTAGTGGTAATTGTCAATTTATAACCAAGGTGAGGTCAGAATAACATTGATTATCTGGTTACCATGGTTACGAGTGAGCGGGTGGTATATGTTAGGCAGCAAGTGAGCATTTTGTGCTGAAGTTGATGTTGGAAACAGGAAGAATGGTCAGGCGTTCAGAATCTGAGCGACTTGGGGTCTGACTGAATCACAGCATCTCCAGAACTGCTGTTCTTGTTGGATCTTCACTTTAGATGAACCAAAGTGATGTAAAGGAAGGACAACTGGTGGCAGCAGGCACCCAAGGCTTATCGATGTACGTGGGGAGCAAATGCTAGCCAGAAGAGCTAATGTGGCACAAATTGCTGAAAACGGAGCTGACCGTTGTCGACTGCTGAAGACCCCTCTACTAGGAATCAGCTTCAGAACTGGAACATGGAGGAGTGAACGAAACCTGATCTGATAGATGATGTTGTACTTTTCATCACTTCGACGGCTTGTGTGACACGTGTACACACCTTGGTAAGAGATGCCACCAGGATGAACCAGAGCATCCAGTGTGATGCTTCGGCCCGTGTTCGGTTGGGAAACCTTGTGTCCTACCATTCCACCACAGACTGCAGGAATAGTTCAGGAATGGTTTAAGGAACACAACAACCAGTTCAAGGTTTTGACTTGGCCTCCAGATTCTCCAGATCTCAGTCCAATTCAGCATCTTTGGAATCTACAGGACAAACAAGTCCAATCGAAGGAGGCTCAACCTCAAAACTTCCAGGACTTAAAGGATCTGATGCTGTACCAGGTACCACGGCCCATCTGCAGAGGTCTGCTGGAGTCCGTACTTCGACGGGTCGGAGCTGTTTTGGTGGCAGAACGTAGACAGAATATTAGGCAGGTGTTTATTATGAAATATGATTAATATTCTGGGTGACACCTGGGACCCGACCTGTGACTATGAGTCCTGCGACGAACATTGGCAAACGAGCAGATGGCACTAGATCTTTCGTGATTTTAGAAGGAGTGAAGAAAAGCGCAAGATACTGAATGAGGAGAATAAAGTTTTAGAAAGGCCACAGTTAGAAATTATTTGTAGATTTCAAGAAGCAGGTAGAGGTAGATTATGTGAATAATTGGGAAAGCGGGTTAAAACTGAGTGAATACATTGAAGCATGCTAAAAATAGGGTGATTTGAAAGATGAGATTTGGCACGGCTAAGCCCCCCTAATAGCGAGGTACTCTCTTTAATCTACATTTGGGTAAAGCCAATTGAGGCTTAAATATTTTAATCTTGGCTTTAGAGCAGCCAGTAGGAGCCCGATGGGTTCATGCAGGGTTAAAAGATGTGTGACGTAACGAACCACCAGAACAATTCATGTGTCCAACCTTTTTTTGGAGCATTTTGGGGAGAAAATAGAAAAAGAAAATACTCCCATTGTTTCCGACAGAACAGCGATGCATTGAGTGGCAAAGTGTGAGCAAACAGCCAGAAGAGGCAAAAGTTCAAATATTTCATATTAATATAATATCATTTTAATAGAATAGGTGTTATATTTCTTTAAGTTTCATAGGAATAAAATGTTATCATCATAAATGACTGTTATGTAGATGGAAGGTAGTAGTAACGTCTAACGGTTAGAGAAACTCTTCAACTGTTTTGTCTTCTTAGGCGTTTTGGAGCTGGTGTCATTTTCCGTCTGTCGGGCATGATGTTTACCGATGTATACGCCAAGGGATCATATTTCCGTTTAAATAACATGTAGACAAAATTCAGTCATTTAATGGACTCGGGGGTTTTGCTGTTTCAGCCTCTCTTGATCTGTTATCAATATTAGCTTAATGAGGCTAAGTTTAGCTAACAAGCTAACAACATTTTCAAATTCTTTTGGTTGAAATCAGTCCTAATCTTCTGAAAGCACTAATTTTTCATGAATGTATCTGTAATGTGATTACATTGTTTTTCCCCTATCCAACACAATACATCTTTCTGATTTTTGTATTCTAGTTGAGCTGTTCTATGTATTCCATGTCCGCCGTCCAACACTGATGTAAAACAGCATGAATATAATTCAAAGTAAAATACAGACTTTAAATGTATGCGTGTTAACGCACCCTTTATGAAGTCACTGACAGGAGGGTGAAAAAGAAAAAAGCTGAAATGCTTTGAATAGCTGAGAGGAGCTGCAGGATGGAGTCATTTCTCTTCTCTCGCTGCAGGAAGAGGTACGAGCAGCAGCTCAGTGCTCCAAGCTTCAGTCCTGTTTCATCCCGAGCTTCGTTTTAGGCAGCTGAAAGTTGTTGTATACCCTACCATGACATAAAAGAAATCTTGAATTTTTTCAAAGTTTAAATTTTTAAAAACAGGTAGACGGTATCTAAGTACATTTTCTCAAATACTGTGATATTAGTTATTTATACTTGGTTTAATTTCATTTTATGCATTGTGCCTCAAGTCCAATACAAGACACATATAGTAATTTATACGATCAGCTTTTATTATCAAATTTCAACATTCTTCAACCTCACTAGAGTCATCAGCCGCCATCACCACCAGTATCCAGACTCCACACCTGCAGCTGTCTGTGACCAAAGACTTTCTGACTGACTAATAATCACAGAACATCCGCTTTAATTAACATTAATCTTCACTTCCTTCTCTCTCCTGATTGAAATATTTGTTTTAACAATATATGTGAATATTATTAAAATATACACTTTCATACATGCCCTCTTTAGGAGACCTAATCTCACAGCTCCTCATTGGGAGGCTGGATGTAAAGTGAGTCTCCTCTCCCTCCAGTGCCGGTAATGTGAAGCAGACTGGAGCTCCAACAGCGCCGCTGGCTGCTGTTTGAGCCGGTGGTGCTCGTGCACAGAATGGGCAGAAATATCACGCTGTCTCTGTCCCCCGAGGACGAGCTGCAGTCTGCCGTCTCTCGGTCCCATATGCTCACACAGAGAGAACTTGAGGAATGGACAACAATGATAATAATTATATCGCTAATGATGATGTCCTTCTGCGCAGTGTATGGAACAACGTATGGCTCCGGCTGTCATGGATGACTAATAATGTCCCATGTAATTAAAGAATGTTGGAAATGAAGATTTAATTATTTTTGTTTGGCTTTGAGCTAGACTGGATCAGAATATCCATACAATATACTGCTCAAAAAAAAAAAGGGACAAGTTGATCATCACAGTTTAACAGAGTCAGTTAAACCTCTTGGATATCACTCTGTCCAGTTAGGAAGATTAAGTCAATCAGTTTCAGCTGCTTTGGTGAAAATAAAAGCACCCCCAGGTGGACAGAAGAGGGAACAGCGGGACAACCCCCTGAAAGTTCTGGTTCTACAGGTGGTGATCACAGACCACCTCTTTCTCCTCATCTCTCCTGACTGATTCTTCTCTAGTTTTGCATTTTGCATTTTCCTACTAACATGATGTGGAACCTGCAGCCCATTCAGGTGGACCACGTAATTCAGTTCCTCCAGGATGGGACATCCAAACGTGCGATCACAAGAAGGTTTGCTGTGTATCCAAGAAGTCTCTAGAGCGCAGAGGAGTTACCAGGAGACAGGCCGTTACAACTTGAGAACTAGAAAGCAGCGTAAAAGGACAACAACCCAGCAGCAGGACCAGTATTTGCTCCTCAAGGAGGAGAAACTGCCAGATCCTTAAAGAATGACCTCCAGCAGCTACTGGTTTGATGTTTCTGACGGAACTGTCAGGCACAGACCACTTGAAGCTGGCATGAGGGTCTAACATACTCCAGTTGGACCTGTGCTGAGAGTCCAGCACCATGCAGCTGGACTTATGTTCACTAGAGAACACCAGAATGGGCAGGTTATCCATTGGTGACTCGTTCTCCTCATGGATAAGAGGTAAGCCAAACTGAGGTCGTGTGATAGACGTGAAAGACACTGGAAACGCTGTGGTGAAGGTTCTGCTGCCTGAAACATCATCCACCAGGACTGGTTTGGTAGTGGGTCAGTGACGGTCTCGGGAGGCAGATCTTTGGAGGGTCTCACAGACCTCCAAAGGTTAGCCAACGGTACCCTGACTTGCTATTAGGTACCAGAATGAAATCCTCAAAACCACTGTCAGACCTGATCGGGTGCAGTGGACACTGGGTTCTTCCCAGTTTAGGACAATGCCCGGCCTTATGTGATCAGATGGTGCAGGCAGTTCCTGGATGATGAAGGTATTGATGTCCTTGACTGGTTTGATTTTTCATTATTTGGTTGATTGATTTGGTGGTTGGTTGGTTGGTTGGTTGGTTGGTTTGGTTGTGTGTTTGTTGGGTTTGTTGGTTGGTTTAATTGGTCGGTTGGCTGGTTTGTTGTTTGTTTGTTGGGTTGGTTGAAACATTTGTTGGTATGTTCAAATACAAAACTTTATTAAGGTCACAGCTCATGCAGGGGTCCATAGCATAATAAAAGACAAACAAAAACAAACAAAAGAAAATATTGTTTGTATAATTGGTTAGCTGTAGTGGCTGAAAAAAGCCTGGACCTAGAATTGAACCTTTTGGATCCCCTTTAGATCTCGGTAAAAGCTCTTAAAGAGGAGTTCCTGACTCCACCGATTGCTGGCGATCAGCCAGGTAGCCCAGGAGCCATGAATGAAATATCTAAAAGCTTTTGCTGGTTCGATGTGCATCCGTACACATAACAGCTGGTGCAATACTATTTTTGATATCAGCAAAGATTCATATTTCTATCCACATATTTAGGCTGAGACGTTTCGGTGAAGGCTTAACATGGACAAGGAAGGAAATGGTGAAATATATCACCTTCAGGAAGGTGCGGCTATTTTTGGTTCTTCTAGCAGCCATGACTCCCCATAGACTCTCCATGTTGCACTCAGGATCTATTAACAATTTAACTAGGAGACAGCAAAACTGGGTCACAGACAGCTCATCCCAGCGCCGTTAGAACTCGTTAGCTGCTTCCTCCACCATACCGCCGACAGGAATGACAGCAGGGTGACACCGCCGAGCACCCAAGCGGCATGACGCCACCGTGATGCACTGTGCTATCTATAACAACCAACACAACAGGTTTTAAAAACAGCCCCGAAATGACATATCTGACGGTAAATTGAAAGTGAACGTCAACAACAGCCTATCGAATATTTAACGACAGCGCTGTATGTGGCGAGATTAGACCTCCATAATTTAAGTGATCTCTTGGCACGGCATATATAAATAAAACACCACCTCAAGAACATTTTGTGTGTCATGTCACGCATCTAAAATTCTTCACATCTCATTCAGCAGCGTATGCATTTTTCATGTTTTTGGACCTGCAGAAGAAGAGGAAGTTGTCGCAGTCACATGACCGTCCATGTCACGACTGCAACAATGTCCATATTAATCTGGAGATGACACGCCCCCCGACGTCAACGCAAAGATTTAGACAACGCAGCCATCAGTGTGGGACATACCAGCCATTTATTTGGTGAAACTTTAGTAGTGGATATTGTTTTCAGTATGAGCCATACCATAATAACCACTGACAGATGTAGTCAACATAACATTGATTACAGTTGGGCTTTTCAGGACTTTTTTTTTTTAAAGCACTTCATGAGCTTAACACACACCCACACACAAGTACGGACACATTTGTTATTTACGCACATGAGGTCTCACGGTAGGGCTTGGGGGTAGGGATTGCCATGAGGGGTGTTGTTAAAAGGATAACTTTGATGATGTGGTTACCATGGCACCTTCCTGTGGATGGCTGATATAAAGCAGCAGGTCAACATTTTGTTCTGAAGTCGATGTGTTGGCAGCAGGAAAAATGGGCAGGTCTAAGGATTTGATTAATTCTGCCAAGGACCAAACTGTGATGGTAAAACGACGAAAGGCAAGGCTCTGTTAGCCGTCCCTCAACCCAGTCCAGATTGTCCAGGCCCGTCCTCTCTGGATCTCCCAGAGGTCATCTTCTTTTAAATCTCTTTTAAAAACCCATCTGAATCTCAGCTTTTACCTGGGTTTTGGGCTGACCTACCTAATTTCTCTTCTTGAACCACATGATCTATTCTCCGTTTTATTGATTGTATATTTTTATGTGGTTAATTTGATCATTTTTCACATTGCTATAAAAACTCTTATCATGTAATTTTTCTTGTGTCATTTGCATAATTTTGTACTGTAAAACATAGTAACTTTGTTTAAAAAGCTCCTGAGTAGCGCTACTAAAAGGCTGCAAAAGAGACGGTGAGATAACCTTTTTATTACGTTATTCACTGGCTCACTATGCTTTGTGTTGTTTCACCTGCTTTTCATTATTCTATTTACTATTATTATTGTTTATCTTTTATATTAATAAATGTGTATAATAAAAAAAAAAGATTATAAGAGTATGAAGGCAAACATCTAAGACAGCGATTCCTAACATGTGGGTCAATGCTGTTCTGTTTAGATCTTGCCCTGTCCTCTGCATGTCCCTCTGTCACACCAACCAACTGCATGTCCTCTCTCACCAGGTCCAGAAACCTGGTGTTTCCCTTTTTCTCCTGCTTGGCAGCTCCATCTCCAGCATCCTTCTACCAGCAGATCCACTATCCCTCCTCTTCATGTGTCCAGAACATCTCAATCAGGCCTCTCCCACTGACCTGGGCCGTCCCTCTGATGTGCTTCTTTCCCATCCTGTTGGTTCTCAACACACCCAAAGATTTTGGTCAGTGCTACTGTCTCTAAACCATACAGAAGGACTGGTCTCAGTACCGTCTTGTAAATCTTTCCCTTCACTCCTGCTGCTACTCATCTGTCACAGATAACTCCTGACACCCTTCTTCATAGTCCATAGCACAACCACATCTGTCAGCGTGTCCATTACCATAGCAAACATGAAGGGGCTTCAAGCCGATCCTTAGTGCAGTCCCATCTCCACCTTGAACCCATCCGTGACTCCTACTGCACACCTCACTGTCATACTGCCCTCATACATGTCCTGTAACACTCTTACATACTTCTCTGTCACTCCAGACTTCCTCATGCAATACCACAATTCTTCCCTCTGCACCTTGTCATAAGTTTTCTCTAAATCCACAAAGACACAATACAGCCTCTTCTGGCCTTCTTTGTACTTCTCCATCAGCCCTCTCAAAGCAAACATCTCATCTGTAGTGCTCCTTGCAATTTAACCATACTGTGGCTCGCAAATTGTCACCACTTTTCTTAACCTAGCTTCCATTACTCTTTCCCAAATCTTCAGGGTGTGGCTCATCAGCTTTATACCCATGTAGAACATCACCCTTGTTCGGCACTAGTACACTTTTTCTCTATTCCTCAGGCCTCTTTTCATTCTCCAAGATCGTGTTTAACAATCTACTTAAATACAACACGCCCTTCTCTCCTAGACACTTCCATACCTCCACAGGTATGCCATCAGGACCAACCGCCTTTCTATCATTCGTCCTCTTCAAAGCTACCCTCACTTTATCCTTACTAATTCTTTGAACATTCTAAATATCAGTTCTCACGTTCTCCAACCTTCTCTCCCACTGTTTTTCTCCTTTGATCAGTTCTTTAAAGTATTCTTTCCATCTTGCCCTCACACTCTCCTCACTTGTTAATACATCAACCTCTCAATCCTTCATCACCCTAACCTGCTGCACATCCTTTCCCTCTCAATCTCTTTGCCTCGCTGATCGGCGAAAGTCCAACGTCCTTTTCTCCTTCCTTAGTGTCCAATCTCTCATACAACTAATCATAGACCTCTAGTTGAACCTTTTTTTTACCTCACTGCTCGCCTTACACTGGGTCTCTTTGTATTCCTGCCTACTTTCTTCATCTCTCTTGCTATCCCGTTTCTTCTTCTACCAATCTCCTCCTGCTGATACTCTCCTGGACCTCATCATTCCACCACCAAGACTCTATCTGCTTTGCTCTGTCTAGATTACATACCAAGCATCTTCCTATCTATCTCCTTTATCACTTTTTCTGTAGTTGTCCAGTCATCTGGCAGTTCTTCACTGCCACCAAGAGCCCGTCTCAACTCCTCCCTGAACTTCACACAGCAGCCTTTATTACTCAGCTTCAAACATCTGATCTTCTGCTCTACCTTTGCTCTTTTCCTCCTTTGTATCACCTTCTGCTGAGTCTATGGATATATATATATATATATATATATATATATATATATATATATATATATGTCTGTATATATAGTGTATCTATTTAGGTATATACATTTATCTATACCTGTTTATAAGATGTCCTATTATGTAGTATGTCTTACTTACTTTTTGTCACCTTTAGAATGTCTCTCTGTGGAGCTCCCGTAACAACTAAATTTCCCCTCTGTGGATTAATACAATTTCTATTAGGGTTGAGTAATATTTTGCATTTCTACTTTTATGATTTGGGTTATTATCTGTTCTCAGTGTCAACACATCGTCCTACAGCCTGTGTAATGTCATTTTACTTGCCTAAAGACGTATAACAGCATCACTACAATATGAGAAGATAACTTCAGCTGCACAAAATAACCATAACATGTCTGCAGGGATCTAATGGGATCTGATCCAAAAGCACCCGGTATCATTTAAAATCACATCAAACTCTAGCTTCTGATTGCTCAAAGGTGGAAGGAAGCGCTAGAAGAAGCTATAAACCATCTCGGAGATGTAAAGCCCAACAATTAATGAGGAGGTAACTTAGATATTCTGCATCAGTCTGGGAAAGGTTCCAAATCTGTTTTCAAGCCTGCGGGACTCCACAGATCCCCAGTGAGACAAATGAAAAAGACCTGGAACAATAGTGGATCTTCACAGAAGTGGACCAAAGTCTCAAGAGTAAGGTGAAGGCTCATTCAGGAAGTCATAGTAGATCCAAAGGGAACATTTGAGGAATTACAGACCTCTCTTACCTCAAAAAAGGTTAGAGGTCATTGCTCAATTAAAATGGAATCATGGGAGAATGGTGAGGAGAAAGCCACTGCTGACCCAGAAGAACATTCAGGCTGGTCCAAATTCACCAACAACACGCTTTAGTGCATTCCACTAGAAAAACAGCAGACCTGACCATGGAGGTGGCAGTGGAACGTTGTGAAGATGCTCTGCTGCTTCCGGATCAGGACGTTTCACCGCCATCAGGAATTCTGCTCTGTAGAAGAACATTCTGAAGGAGAATGTCAGATCACAAGTCTGTAGCAAGAAAATGACCCAATGCAGAGGAGTAAAACCACCTCTGAATGGATAAGAAGGAATACAATTAGTTCTGGAGCAGTATAGTCAAAGTCTGGTACTTAATTCCATTGAGATGCTCTGGTGGGACCAGAGACCAGAGAAGATCATTGCTTGAACCCAATTCCTCCAATGTGGCTGCAGTGAAGCAGTTCATCTTAGAGGAGTGGGTCAAAATTCCTCCATGTTGATTCCAAAGTCTGATCTCCAAGTCTCTCGAGGGTTTTGTTGCTGCAAAATGAGGTACTAGTACACATCAAGTTCAGGGCGGGAGTGAATACTTTTTCACACTATTAGAGAAGCCTTTTGTTTTGATGAATAAAATTCTCATTAAAAACTTGTTTTATGTTAAATTTAGTTCAAGGATCCGACACAGTTTAGTCTGAGAAGCACACAAAACAGTCCAATACATTTTCACAGCACTGCATCTTTGTTATACTATTGTCTTTGTTGGATCATCTCCGGTTCTGACCCATGCTCGTGCTTTGAGCTCCTCATGTACTCAGTTTTACCTAGATTTCTTTCATCATATTGACATTAAATCTGGAAACTATGCTCCGTTTACTCGTGTCGGCATTTTCTCCAACCACACACGACGTCACCACTGATCCCGTCTTCTCAGTTTAAGTATAATATCCTCTATATTCTCATGTTGACAGTTTTCCCTCTCGCTCACTGATGTTTGTCATTTTCTCTCTTCAAAGCCCGGCAAAAGCCCGGATTAACCCGGAGACCAGGTTACAATGTAGGCACCAACCAGAGCCTGCTGACAGTTTAGGTGGATTACAGATTATTTCAATGTAATCTCTATTCATTGTTTGAACCAGGATTAGGGTCAGTCTATATGCTCGGCAGCAATCCGCAGATTAAAATGTGTTTGGATTCACAAGTGAGAAAAATAATCAATACATGCCAAAAAGAATTCAAACATTTCCTGCAGGTTTTTTCTCTATAATCACCACTTTGGTCCAGATCTCAATCACTTGATTAGTCTCCAGTCAGCAACAAAGAGTTTTAAGGAAAAATATCCCCAACTCAGCTTGTTGTTCCTTCCATCAGCAACTTTTAACACTCTTATCTCATTAATTCAAAAAAACACCCCAGCCCACTTTCGATGATGAAACAAACGGCTTTGCCAAGTCATCGCCACTCTCACTCTAATTAAAGCACGGGCTGAGTGAACGCAGCCAGAGACCACTTAATCGTCGCACTGAAGGAAAGACGGGATGTGAGAAAAACTGGAGTGGGCTCTTTAATACTGCAGAAGGAAATCTTTCAATAATTACATTTCTGACCAGGTTGTACTCTGATAACTAAGAAAACGCAATTAAGTAATTAAGTTAAATTAAGTCGTTTCAATTGCTTAAATAATGACTTTACTCTGAAAAATCTCCTAAAAAACTATATTTGCTTTTCTTATCGTGGGGTTTGGAGCTTAGATTGATGAGGGATTTGTAGATGATCCAATAACATAGATATTTGTAGCTTCAGGAGTGGACCACTTTTTTTTAATTGTGAAAATTAACAAATTGCCTCCTTTGAGATATTGGCCTCTGTTTCCATTTGGTTTAATATCGAAACAATTGCTCGGCTTCGTTACTGACTAATCCATCATGTTTGTATCAATATTTGGTGATACATAAGAGAAAATCCACCAGATATTAACATTTAGAACATATATCATCCTTTAGCAATATGGAGGCGCAAAATAATAGTTTAATTGTCCGCTGAAAGGACAATTGAAAGGTCGTGCCAGCATGACCCCGAACCCTAACCCTAACCCTACGTGTTTTTGGGTTCAGTATTTTATGTTAAAGAGGAAAAAACTGAAAGGTCATAGAAGTGATGTTTTGCTACAAAAGATTATACCAAAAATTGCAATGCTGAACATTATTTAATATAGTATATTAAGGCTTAGGGTTTGGGTTCGGGACAAAATGACCTCAGACGCCTAATGGTTACGACCAGCAACACATCAAACAGTTGAAAAAAACTTGTAAAGGGTGAATAAATATTTGCATTAATGTTGCGTCAAACTGTTAAGTATAGAAGAATGGTGGTTATTATGAAAAACTATTGTGATTTATCCAAACAATTGCAGTCATTATGTCATAATTGTGAAAGGCCAGGCAGCGTGTTGATTCATTAAAAAGATGATTTAAGAGGTAGAAAAAAAAACAACTTCCACTAATGGATACATTAGAAGAAGAATGCCTAAGAATGATCAATCACAATCTGTATAAAAGGAGAAAAAATGAGATTTCCATCATAAATAATAGATGGGGGTTTATGTATATCAGCTGGAATGACTGTTTGCGCCTCAGCGCTGATTTCAGGCTCCAGGTTTGTGTGGTTTCGTGGCTGGTTGTAGTAGCACAGGATTGTTCATCACTATGGTGACAGGCCACTCATTTAAGCTACTTTCACCACAGGAGCATCAAACTGCCTGCTGTTTATTATTAACAGCTAGAGATGAATAAGCTGCAGCCAGAGGGCTGGAGATGTTAGATTCACCCTGGAACATTACAAGACTTCATTTGGTTTTTACAACGTGGTTTGAATGAAATGAATAGATTTAAGGCAGTTATAGTGAAAAAAGGGTTTATTGATGATAAAATATATAATATACTTTAATACTATACTGTATATACTAAAAATATGATATATACAAGATAAGTCTTATATTCATATGCACCAAAGTTGAACTTAATCTGACACGCGGCTAGGAAGTTCTGTCCGAAAAAAATGTTTTTTTGTAAAAAAAACCTTCCCCTGTTGAGTAAAATATGATCTAGTGGAGTAAAACATTCCATATTTAAAACAGTTATCATGTATAGAAGATAGATCTCTTTGAGTCGCTTCATTTGAACCATATTTGGACTAAATCGGGCCAAAAGTTGAGAAATTATGGCCCAGAGATAAAGCTCCTCCTATTGGTGGATAGGTAGAACTGAACTTTCCCAAAATCAATCCAGTTGTTCCTCAGTGTAAGGTCTTTAAGGGTATATAATTGGAAAATGATCCATCCAATAGTTTTCGAGTCATTGCCTTAACATAACAATTCAGGGATAACATGATATCCCTGAATTTTCATTGATTATATGGTTACCATGGTTACCTGTCAGGGTGCTATATTAGGCAGCAGGTGGGGTTTATCTTGGAAGGAGGAAAATCGGAAAAATGTGAGGATCTGAGTCACTTTGGCAAGAGACGAATGGTGATGGTGAGGTCAGGGTCAGAACATCTCCAGAACTGCAATTCTTGTTGGGTATTTCTGATCTACAGTGGTTAGAATCAAAGTGGTGCAAAGGAAGGAGAGCCGGTGGACTGGTGAAAGGTCATGGACACCCATGACTGAATGACCATCCGGACCCTGTCCACTGCTGGAAGCTCTTACAATGAGCACATGAGCATCAGAACTGAACCACTAACCAATGGAAGACGGTCTCCTGACCTGATGACCTGATCAGGTTTTCTTTTACATCATCTGAACAGCCAGCAAAAATAATAGTACAAGATAGTATTTTGGGATGAAGGTAAGCCAGTGGGTCGGAGCCAGCAGTGTGATGCTCTGGCCAATGTCCAGCAGCGAAACTTTCGGTCCGATCATTCATGTGAATGTTCCTTTGATGCGTACCACCTACCTAAATGTAGGCTTACACTCTACGATTTCAGATCCGTTGTTGTTTGATTCCAACTCACGCTGTACGAATTAATCGGCCCCAGAAGCTCATGATTGGTGTGCTCGGACATGACAACACCTTGTCACACTATTGACAATTTTCAATAAAGATACATTTGAAATCTCTGAGGCAAGAAAAAGTTTGTTTCTATCATTGATCAGTGATCATTTTTTTCCATCCCGTGAACCAAAACCTCTAAAACAGAGAAGGATTGGATATATGGACTCGTAGGTTGCTTTATGAACACGTATTATATATTTTCCACATGACACGTCATGTCGCCATGGCAGGTCAGACGCTCAGAAGCCACTTTGTACAAGCACAGTCAGAAAAAAACCCCACTGACATCAGGCGAGTCGTGGCTCTGCTTCAACCGTCCGAAGGCATTAGCAGGTTCAACCAACATTTCTGACATGTCAGAAAAATCATCTGATCATCCATCAGTCATCAGGGAGCTGCCGATCGGTCCTCACGCCCCAACAGTTAACTTTACGAGCTCCAATAGTCGACCAGATGATCAAGATGCTTGAGATACGTCCAAAAACGGGCTACGATCATCAAGTGTACGCATGACTTAAACATTGCTAAACTGTCTAGAAAACAGTCCAAACTGGATAAGCAACATCAAGAGATTCAAATGAAGCGAAGGCTGCTGAGAACCGAGGCATCAAGAAATCTCTGTGCAAGTCTTAACGGAGTGATGCTGGGAGGAGCAGGGAGTGGAGGAGGGTGAAGGAGGCTGCCATTGATTTCTATTGACATACTCATTCCGAGGATTTTACCCTTTTCTTGGTTGGATGTGGATCCAGCGTTGGCATGAGATGCATCAGTGTGTAATGTCTTATTTATGAGATGCTTGCCTCACTCTTGTCGCGCCCGAGAGGCTAGGTATCGTACGAGCGACCAAGAACAAATAACACGTCACTTTAATGTCTGCGATTAAAGATTCACCAGGACTGAAGTGGCAGCTGTTGTTCACGGAGCTGCTGATTAATTATTACAGAATGTGACTTTTATTTGATCTTATTCTCAGTTTTTAGGGGATCCTCCCCAGCAGCAGGAGATGGATTCAAATCTGCCTTTCTGTACTTGTTAGTCCACTTCCAGAGGGAGAACTAACTTGTGACAGAGAGTTTTATTATTCTGGATGAGTAGAAAACCCTTAATAATTCGGTGACCGCTGGATGAATTGTTGTCTCCTCTAACAGACTTCTCACTTCGCTTCATTCCACCTCAAAGCTTTAGGATCTGCTGAAAGGATGTGGAGACAAGCGGCGTGGATCAACACCACCTGCTTCATCCTGCGTGAGTTCACGCTGGACTGAGCTTCACAATCGAAACATATTTACCAAGAAGGTCATGTGAAGGTAGAGATTTTACACTCAGATTTGCAGCTCCCTGTAAAACATACGTGTCAAACATCCGGTCCACAGAACAATTATATCCAGTCAGTGAGACGATTTCTGAAACAACTGGGCTGCTGGTATAAAGCAAAAACACCATGGATACTAAAAGTCCCAAAATTCACTACCAAAGCCACTGTGCCAATCAAGACTTTCAAGCAGAGTTAATTTAAAGCCAAAGATTTGATGAAGAAAATTCAACAAATTATTTTTTGAGAATGTTAATGTTATTTTTTATTAATGACTACCTTCAAAACATAATTTGTTTGAAATTACTTCATCCAGATAACTCAACAACTTCTACTCAACTGAGTTGTGTTAGATAAAATTTAATAACTTTATTAAGATAAAAAATAACCTACCTAAGTTCTAGCAACTCAACTGTATTTGGTAATGGCAGCATCACCTGTGAACATGGATCAAGGTCGTCCAGCTAACTAAAATGAGAAACATAGATTTAACCAATTGCTATTACATAATTACTTAACTGTGTTTATTATTTTCTACAAGAAGCAGCCCAACAGCCCAATGGTTTATACCACTGACTTTAGTCCAGGAGACCGGTGTTCAGATAGGAGGGTCAAAGGAGGGTGTGGTACTGGCCACGCCCTCTTTTGTAGCACTATGAACCAGCCAGCCTACCCAGCCACATCTAGTGCCGGTCCCAAGCCCTGGTAAATGGAAGGGTCGTGTCAGGAAGGACATCTGATGTAAAAACTTATGCCAGATCAATATGCGGAACAAGACGATCCGCTGTGGCGACCCACTACAAAGGGAAAGATTCGAGAGGAGTTGCATTCTGTTGTACTTAAAAATATCTTAAATCTAGGTTTTGTCAGAGAATGTCCTGTTTTGATTGTGTGATTCAGTTAACGCCCCAAAATCAATCATACGTTTCTGATCTAACTACTCTTAATTTTAAGTATCACCTGCTGAAATGGGCTAAGCTTAAGAGGCTAACACTTATATTAATTAAATTAGATGAGAGTGCATTTATTGAATTGAAAAACTCCCCGAGTTCAGTTTTTGAATATATTCAACTCCTCACTGATATAATAATAATAATAATAATAATAATAATAATAATAATAATAATAATATAACATAAGGTGTGTCTTACAACTGGTACGACAAAATTTAAGATAAATAACTGACATTAATGAGCGAGTCTAACTCATTTAAATTGAAACCAACAAAGTTAATAATGTCTCACCAACTGAGGTGATTTTCAGTGAAGTTTAACAACAATTCTGTTTCATAGTGTAGTTTTAAACTGTCAAAGTTTGGTCAATACGTTCTCTGATAAAAATCTAGAGGTACAATATTTATAATGTAATAGGTTATATGATACAATAAAACATTTTGTTATTTTTATCAACATTATTATCACTGTTAAAAAATATTACTGTTAAACTGTTTTTATTATGTCATTATCAATAATTATAATAAAAACTAAAATAATAATTGGCAGTTTTAAAAGCCAACCTCTCCTTTAAAGTCTACATTAACCAAATTTTTGCATCATCGGGCGGTTTTTAGGCACAAAAGCCACAGATTTGGAATAAAAACGCCGCGTTTGGAGGGAATTCCTCCCAACTTTGCGCTAGTGCGTCGTTCTCGTCTTCATCCTCCATCCTCATGTGTGCTAAAGCGGTGTAGGGAGTGATGCTGCAGGAGCAGGGAGCAGCTTTGCAGTCCTACCAGAAGGACCTACCTCACTCATAGCTGCGCTCTGTCCGTGTGTGCAGGATCCCCGGGTATCTGCGGTGCGCTCCGTCCAGCTGGAGAAAAAGCAGCACGCGCTTCCAGACGCAGCTTTTATATCGGGAGCAGCCCCGCACCCTCCACCGCATCTCCACCAAACCAATGGGCACGGATCTCCACCCAGCCCTCAGCTCTTCATAATCTCGAGCAGGGGTGCTCACACTTTTTTAGCATGCGAGCTACTTATAAAATGACCAAGTCAAAATGATCTACCTACTACAAAAATGCAAAACATATATTTATTTATAAATATATTGAGGATTCTTTATATCTACAATGTATGTTGATGTACATACATAACCGCATGAGCGAATATTGCACAACACAACACAATTAACTATGTACATTTTTTGTCGTTACCCGAGTTTATGCTGATGACTTGCACTGAATTGA